>UELV01135352.1:0-11586 GCA_900490015.1 Megastigmus stigmatizans | reverse complement strand
TCTCTCTCTCTCTCTCTCGGCACTCGTCGCGGCATTAGTCGACAGTGAGAAAGAGGGAGAGGAGAGAAGGAAAGCGCCTTTGCGAATGCTCTCTGGGATACCCCATTAACGCGATAATACGTCGAAAATTACGCTTTGCTGCGGCGACTATCGGGACCCCGTCCACGTCTCTCTCTCTCTCACACACACACACACACACACACACTCTCTTGTAGACGTTACGAGGCGGACCCCCCCCCCTTTCCACGAAGTGCTGGCTTAGTAGCTTTTCCGCGCGCTCCCGCAGTCCGAGAAGCTCTCCTATACTACTGCATGGCGAACGAGGCTCTTAAGGGCCTCTCTCTCTCTCTCTCACTCTCTCTCGGCCGCGCGCACCGTGTCATTATCGCATTATGCGTATGTAAACGAGGATTAGCGAGCGGAGTATGTGCATGTGTGTGTGAGAGAGCGGGCGAAGTTAGCTAGGCGGTTGATGTGTCTATTGCGCGTTTTCCGCTCGGTTATTACGTGCCGGTGCTGCCGAGACTGCTCTGCACCGAGGTGGCGGAGGATTGGCTGCAGGTGGATTTGATTTTACGACGCGGCGGCGGCGGCTACGGCGGCACATGGATATATATATATATATATATATATGTACGACGGGGATGTACCGGCAGCTTTTCTAATGAGGTGTGTAACGCGCAATTGCCAACCGAGCCGCGCTCGAGCAACTGCCAACTGTGTTTTGCCCCCGCCCGGCCCGCTTGAACCTTTTTGCTGCTGCTGCTGCTGTTGCTGCTCCTACTTCTGCCGCTGCTCCTGCCGCTGCCGCGTCTTAATAGATGAGTATCATCGATGACTTCTGATAGTTGCCGCGCTCGGTGCACCGATGAACTTTTCGTTTTTCTCGCGGCGGCAAGCGCGTTTCGAATTCTTTTTTGCGCAATGAGAGGCTTGATTTTACGAGGAGGATTGATTACTTTTTATGAGGTGAGATGGACGCGAGATTGGCGATAAGTATCGGAATTCATAAACGATCTGGGTTTTTTTTTTTGGATAATTCTTAACACTTTTTGCGCTCTTACGCTATGCGTAATTGTTGTGCTGCTATAAGCTCTGTAGTTTCATTCCTACCACTATTCATTTACTTATTTCATAAATCAACTTTATTTGCAAGTAATTGAAATAATACCGAGTATAAAACAGATTTTAAGTACCTATTACAAATATAATGTATGGGCTTGTAGTACGACGATAGTCTTCTTATTTTCACAAATAAGTTTTCACTGATTATTTCACTCAGACGCTGATAAGTTGTGTAACTCATGCATGAATATAAGCGCACATACATTGCAGTGAGAAAAAAAATGCCTTGCATTAAATGAACCGTTCATTAGATTGTCTAATGCACGATTTAATAACTCCAAATAACATATTCATTAACAATTAATGAATGTTTTCTTGAATTCGATAGTTTTCGAAAAATACATACCGTAATCCATTTTGACAAGTGTATGGTTCATTAATAGTAGTAGAATGTTATTTAATACAAGACATCCTTTTCTCTCAGTGTACTTTTTCAGTGAATCTCTCAAATCACTGTTGTGGAATTCACTTTTAAAAGAAACGATAGATTCATTTTAATCTTTGGTCAATTTCGCACTTATTACTGTTACAAATTTAGAGACCATCGTAACGGTCTAGTTTGCACTACACGAAGTGGTAAAATTTTACTGCTCAAAGTAATTGTACACATCTCAATCGAATGTATCTATTGCTTTCTGCTCAATTAAGAACAATCCTAACTCCTACGAAACTATACTGAAAATAACAAATTAAGCAAGAATGGAATACTTTTCCGCAAAAGCAAATAAGTTCAAGAAAATATTATAATATTGGTACCATAAGTTTTATCATAGTCCTTTTATCACTTTCATTTGGGACGTGTGTTACCAAAAATATTATACAAAAAAGGACGTCAAAGTTAAACAAAGTTATTAGATTACTTGGGACTCTAAAGCAAAAAAGAGCCAGATTTCCAATTACAAAACCGCACGAGGCACACGAGAAGCTTGACACCGCAAGCGGAATAACGCCTATGCGCGCACTCGACAGACACACAGAGAAGAAAAGAGACAGAGAGAGAGAGAGAGAGAGAGAGAGAGAGAGAGAGAATATATTACACGTGTGTGTGTGGTAGGCACTTTTTCTTTTATAAAACGCCGGTGAATGAGGCAAAATTCGAGTCGTGCAATTCCCGTAATGCTCGTGTGTGCGCGAGTATATATACGAGGCTTTTAAAGTACGGAGCTCTGGGCTTGATAAATCGCATTATAATTCGACAAAAGGCTCGGGCGTACATAAAGCTGAAAAGTTGGCGGCGCGCGGAGGCCTATCACACGTTAGAAATCACAGGACAGAGAGAGAGAGAGAGAGAGAGAGAGAGAACCATATGGCACATACTTATGTATGTGCGTCTCTGTGTGTATGTGGGGGGGGGCTATTACTATACGTGCCGCGACTCGGTAAGAAGGCGAGAAAGAGAGAGAGGGAGAGAGAGAAGGACGAGAGAATTATAAGTGGAGAAGGAGAGAGAGAGAAAGGGAGAGCCGAAAAGAAAAACGGTAGCCCCTTCGCAGCATCTAATCTCGCATCTCGCATCATAACAAAGAAATTAATGTTCTCGTCCACGAGGTTTATCTCGGCGATTCGTCGGGCAGATACAAATTGCCCAGCGTCGATCTAAAAGCGCGTAGTATTACAGGCGCGATATGCTGCTGTATTATATGTATATATAGTGTTGTTGTAGCTGCTACTGGAAATCGCAGAGCCTCGAGAGAGAGCGAGGATTTTTGCTAATTTTTATTTCAACGCGCTCGTGACCTTGTGCACTTTTCTCTCTCTTTTTTTAGTGGTGCTACGCTGCACATTTTTAGGCCCTGCTCTTCACGAGCTCGCTATTACTTACTCTGGAGATGACACGGTGATAATCAGAATCCTTTCGCGTGTATTCTTCAACTTATTTTTTTCACTTTCGACCTCCAGCTTGAGAACTTTGTACCGTTGTTGTACTATTGAAGAATGTGTAGAATAGTGATGTGTTCGCAGCAGTTCCTCTTTTTGTTTGGGAAAATTATAAGTTCGTCATTTATTTAATTGTTTATAGTTAATCTAGTTAATAACATGAAAGTGTGAGCATATCGATAAATCCTTAAGCCGCGTATTGCTATAAAGCAAGGTAATTCACTAATTATAATTATGATAAAAAAGGATAACTTTAGTAATGAAGTAAATATATTACAACGATACACCTTTAAAATAACGATTAAAACATGATTGATTATCACGATAAATTGAATTATTAGTTTATAATAAATAAACGTTTACTATATCTAATTTTCTTCGCAATTAATAATTGGAGTTATTGTCCATCACAACGCGCGTTACCACGCCAAAAACAAGTTTAATTCGACGTTATGAATTTCTGTTTTTCATAAAATAATTTAAGATTTAATTTAATTAATAGATTTTAATTTCAGTCTATCTACATATAAGTTTCAACCATTTATATTTATTGTTAATTATAAGGAAATTTTCAGCAGAATTTCTGTAAATATTGATTTATTTTCAACTTGATAAGAACGATATTTTATAATCACTAATCCACGCCATAGTAATATAGTCATTCTACTGCGAATACACAAGGATTATTATTGTTTTTATAATTCTTAAGAAATACAACTTACGAGTACTTTAAATTTTCAACGACTTATATACAGTATTATTTTTCACAGTGAAAGTTGAATTTAAAATTTATTCCAATAAATCTTAAACGGCAGTATATAGGCATGGTGGTGTATGACAGGCAGCGCCGGCCACGCACGCCGCACGAAGGAAACACAGTACCCTCAATCACTGTTCTTGTATACATAAAAATAAAGAAAATATATAAATAGAGCATTTTATATATTAACAAGTAATCAAGGAGGCTTGGACAATTTATGAAATGAAATGCAATTTTTAATATTTAGAACATTGAGTCAATACTCTGTTAAAGAGTGATGTATAATATAATAACATAATATTTAATATGAAAGTGAACTTTACGGCTACACGGAGATTGTTCCTTTTTGTTTTAAATTAAGGTAAATCAAGTAGAAAATAAGTTTTATTGCATCCAATTTAGCAATTTATACCGTAAAGTATTTAAAAATAGAGTACTAAGGTAGTAAAAATGACAAAATTGAATCGTTACTGTTACTGTTTGAATAATAAATTTACCAATTCGGTGTTATTTTATTTAATTTGTAGTACATTTTCCCAAGCGCGTTGATTTAAAGTATAGAGTTTTCAGTTTCAGAATCGAAGTATATGATTGCAGTCATAATCCTACTTTACGGTATATATTACTTGTTAGGTTACTTATATAGAACGTATTTACGTCTGATACTTTCATTTTATTAATTGTTAAACATTTATCTAACAATTCTAAACTTAAAAAATTATTGTTGTCCCCTGAATAAACGATTTAACGACTTTATAGTACTTTTACTGAATTTCTCCCATTACGAGCGCTGGCATAGTTTCGCGTATTCCCATATTGCCGATGCACCCAGCCTATAGATAAAGAAAAGCATTTCCTATAATATGAACTCAATAGAGGACGCTATACAGCATTTTTACAAACCTGTTCAGGCCGTTAGTTACGAATTACGATATCGCCTTCCATTTTCCCGACGTATGGATCTCGCGGTCGCGGCGCGATTCGCGCGCTCTATACTTTGATCGTGTACCAGACCTAGCCGAAGTCGGTCCATGTTGCTTCCCTCTCGCTACATAGGACCGCGGCTCCCGTTTCCTTTGGCCGATTGTAGAAATAACAGCGAAAATATCAGTCTCAAATAACGGGACGTTTATTCGACGACTGTCCAATAAACATCAGCATTATCAAATAGTAAGTGAGTTTCATTTTATCCGCCCCTCTTTTTTTCTGTTGCCGACCTTCTGTCGCCGCATCACAAACCACATATTATAGAATATTAAATTAGTTTTAAAGATTATAAATTTTTACTTTCTTAGATTGTTGACACTTCCTTGAGTAATTTTACTGCTATTTAGTCTCATTGAAAATACAAATTTTAAGCACTATAATCTATAAATAACAGCAGAACTGAAATCAATCGCGCCAAGCCAAAACAATAATTGCCAATTTCAAGAGCCTCGTCCCACGATTATTATATCAGCGAATTAGCTAATACCGCATTAATCAATAACCGGCGCGCGGCATTAATTAAAAGGCAAAAAAGAAAAGCAACGTAAACACGAAGGCTGTTCCGCGGCTACAATCCAGTGAATGAAAAGTTCATTCATCGGGCCGCTCCATTCGCTACCTCTTGCCGAACACGTCGGCGGCGGCGGCGGCGGCGTCTCAGCTTTTATTATTATACGCCCGGGATTCTTCTTCCGCGAGTTGCGCTCTGCGTGAGTAATTAACTTTCCTCGCAAATTATACGAGATATGCGCCGCCAGATACGCATCGTTCGGGAAGGCCGCGCGAGCGAGTGCAGTGCAGTATACAGCAGGAAGACCGTAATTCGCTCTCTCTCTCTCTCTCTCTCTCCCTCTCTCCCTCCCTCTCTCTGTTTATTTCTCTCTTTTGAGTTTGAATACGGCAGGCCCGGCGAATTCACGCAATCTCTTTCGGCCAATTTTCAACAACTTCAATCTTTTTTGGCGAGACCGTCGGCTGGCCTCTTGCACACAGAGTCAAAATTGAAATGTTCAGAATTTCGCGTCAGGCTACTCGAGTAATTTTTTGCTTAAATAATAGTTGATTTGTGACCGCGGTTAACGGGAATATTAAATGATTTTCTCTTTTAAAATTGTTATCTTACCCCAATCGTTCTAATAAATTAATTATACCTAAATTATTAAATTATTTTTGTTGCCGTTCTTTTTTTTTTTACATGTACCTACACCCTATGGTAATTATATCTGTCCGAAGGAACTTTAAAAGATACAAAACATTTGAAAATCTGACGTGAAAATCTATACCTATAACTATCGGCATATATAGATAGAATTTTATTCGGGTAGATGTAAGTACCACAGGGTGTACATAGCATTGTAAATTAAACCGAAAAGAATATTTATACTCATATTCTGTAAAAATAGAAAGAACTTTGTAAAAATCATCTTATTTAACTAAGGACTCTAATGGATCAATGTAGTCAAGACTACTACACAAAATTTTACAAAATTTTTGTGGCAGAGTTTTTCGATAGTATCTTTTGAACGGCATATTTAAAGTATACTGTTTATGTGAGGGCCAATTTCGCATGCTTATTCGGCTATAGCCTTTAGAAAATAGGCAGCCTGCGACCAATTTACTGTAGTTTCTCGTGAAAATTCCTACTAAAGTTTGTTCACTTTACTTGAATTTTTCTCTCCAAGTAATAAAAATTTATAAAGAAAAATTGCATAGATTGATATTTTTATTTTAATATTTATTAAACGTTTTCAAAATTAAAATACATATTTAACAATTATTTACATTCAGTATAAAAAAGCGATGCTTAAAATTATATATTTATCTTATTGCTTCAAATAAATGTTGGAATCTTAAAGTGTCTAAGAAAGGAATACAGAATGCTAATCTAAATACATTTTATATTGGAAATGAGTAATAAAATATCATAGTAAATTGCATATTTTATATAGTGTAATTGATTTAATATATATAAATAAAGAACGAATTGCTTAATCACCTCGAGCCAAACAATTTTTCTCATTACTTTGTGTGTCGGTGTACTGTTTAATTATCAGTTACTTGAAGACCACCACGTAATGAATATAAGAAAATTAAACTTAATAAAATCGAATCAAGGAAAATGAGAAAAAATGTATGATGTTGAAAAATATTGAAAACAGAAAAAATTTTGAATATTGCGTTTCGCCCCGGGTTACCTGCTGGGCTCATCAGTAAGATGACAGGTAACCCTATCTTAGACACAAACTTCTGCTGAAAATACCTCTATAAATAAACAAAATATGAGAAACTGCTCATCACAAAAACAATTATTACACAAATGCCCAAATGTCGCCAATGCTCGCTTCTGTTAGAACTTCGGTTTTTGAGCGGTCGGGAGCGAGCCTTGGAGACACTCAATATTTTTTAGTCTATTTTACATTTCTCACGCTAGATGGAAGCCTATTTTTTGCTTCCACGAGCAGTTTCATAATTTGTTTATAAAGGCATTTTCAGCATAAGTTTCTGCGTCTAAGATAGGGTTACCTGTCAGCTTATTGATAGGCCCAGCAGGGGCGAAATGCAATATTCAAAATTTTTCCTGTTTTTAATATTTTTCAAAATCATACATTTTGTGTTGGTCATAAAGTAGCTGATAATTAAACAGTACACCAACACACAAAGTAATAAGATAATTCTTTGGCTCGAGGTGATCAATCAATTCGTTCTTTATTTAGAACTATGTCGAGCAATTTTTGTCAATTTTATTGACTTAATATAATTTAGCTAAAAAAAATTCTGATAGCGCAGACATCGTAGAATGAAATTTTTTTCATGACAAATGTTTTTATGGCACATTCTAGTCGTATCAATATTTGCAAAGACACATACGGTGATCAGTTGGTATCAATACCATTAGGGTGCAGGAACAATTCCCAATTTAGTTCTTATCTATAGTTTGTGGAAAACTTCGGCGATCTCAAACAAGTTCTTAGTCCAGGGTAGTATTCTTGTGAATTTGTTATTGCCCATGTGCAAACAAATTTCGATAATGTTATATGAGTTTTTCCATACATTTTAGTTAACACGTGACTTTCAGACGATACCATCGAAAGATAGCTATTATCTTCCTGCATTATGTTAATTTTTAATTTGCAAGATTTCTTAGATTTTATGAACTACACTACTGACGCTTTCGAAGCACTAGCAGCCGAATCTTTAACTATACTGGCCTTCCCAAAACACAGAACTTTCTCTAGTTTGACTTGGTAAGATTAATGTGCAATTCTTAAACAATATCCAAAAGACACAAGTCGTCTGACCTCTATACGAGAGTTCGATACTGAATGCGACAGGACACAAGGACACATGGCACTTGCATACTGAAAATAGCTTCCCCAACTTTTAAAATTGCTGTACTTAGGTACTCGAGCTAAGATACCTAAACTAAGAAACACATCACTTTATTGGTCCGCCTTAAAAGTGAGAGAACCAACAGGTCTCCCTGAAAGGGGACTGATATCCCAAGCTTTCTTCTGATTTTAATACAGATTTTAGAATATTAAGAAGTTGAAGGTACACAAAACCGCTTAGTTTATATGTGTACAACCGTACTTTTTTTGGCAGACTCTTAAATTTTTATAGAATGGAAATTTATGTTGAAAAAAACATGAAAAAATTTGGAATATCAGATATCTTTAATATTTCGTAATCTAGCCCCTCTATTATCTTGATATTTTAATTAGTTATTCTTGCCGCATCACTTTACCAATATGCAAAGTTTAAGAAAAAAAAAAACTGCTTTTTAGTCCCCAAAAAGATAGAACCTTCTTGAGTATATCTCTGTAGCGTTTCATTATATTTTCATTTAAAAAAGTAATATTTTTAAATGCGCGAACATATTCTTGATAAGTATATTCTATAAAGCCGCTTAGCTTTCATTGGTTTAAATATTTGTATTTTAATTCAAGTGAAATTGTAGCCTACCAAAGTGATAGCAAGACTCATAAAACGTCCAACTAGCATGACTTTCATTACTAAGAAATAATCTTCACGAAGAGAGAATAATCAAGGGACAATGAAAAGCACCACAGACCCTTTTTACACTTATCACCGGAAAATGTTATTAGCTCACAAATATGTGCACAAATTCCTCTACCCTCGTTTCTCGTCATTCCAACGCTCGTAATGTACCTATCGATATACAAGATACAAGACGCCCACTTGGAACGGGCGATAAAACTGATATATCCCGAATCTCAGAACTCATACACTTCTCTTTCTCATTGCGGAAGTATCGGAACGCTCTTTGCTCCTGTCTCCCTCTCGGGTCCTCAAGAAGAAAATTTGCTGCAGTTCGCAAAAAAAAACATCAAAAAGAGGTAGAAAAAAGGCTGCTGAACAGCAGCAGCAGCAGTGCACAGGTAGAGCGACTCTAAAGGCGTTGGCTCGCTGGAGTAGTAGTATAAGGGGCCGTAAATGTTTTTAACGCGGCTGCTCTAAGGGGTTATATACGAGCCGCGGCAAAAGTGCGAATTCTCTCTCTCTCTCTCTCTCTCTCAGTTGGTACGCGGCCCTCTCGACAAACGCGCCTCGCGCGCGTAGGCCTATTATATTACGCGCGCCGCGAAAATATTCTCCCGAGAAAGGGCAAAAACGCCCGCCGACTGACTAGGCTAGCACTGCTATATAGGAGCTGAGCACGGGTACCGGTCATTACCGGAGCGCGTGGCTCGCGGAATTTCCTCCGCGAAAAGTAATTCGCATCGCGTAGAGAGCGAAAAGAGAAGGAGCTGCCGTGTGCCGATATTATGAAGTGCCGAGTGAGTGAGAGAGGGAGAGAGAGAGAGGAGCTGTAGGCTGATTTTTCGCCGAACTCCCGGCCGTTCGCGAAAGCGAGTAAGATGAGAGGGTGCTAAGCTTAGGAGTCTTTTGAATTCTCGTTTATGACAACGAGAGAGAGAGAGAGAGAGAGAAAGAGAGAGAGAGAGAGAGAGGTGTGTATAGCTATATAGCACGTGAAGAGGGAGGGGAGGCGCAGTATACTCGTTACGGCGTCGTTAACTTGGCCGTTTAGTGTTTGCGCGCGAGCGCGAGTTGGCATTTTTTTAATAACGCGCGAAGAAATTGTACGATTCCTGTATAGCCTCTTCTTCTTCTTCTTCTTCGTTTTCTTCTTGGTCACTATGACGGGTCTCTCTCTCGCTCTCTCTCTCCTTTTCTCTCCTCTCATGGGTCATCGGTTTTCAGGCGAAACCGCTCGAGGCTACGCTGCCGCTGCTGTTGCTGCTGTTACTGCCTCCCTGTGTATATGCTGCTCGTATAATTCGCGGTGTATAGATTCTTATGTACGCCGATAAAAGTGAATTGGCCGACGTGGATGATCGCGCATCTTGAGAAATCGTGTGTTAACGCTTGCAGCTTTATTTGCGACGGAGGCTATTGAGAAATATTCAAGTGTTGGCTGCTGTAGAATCGAAGAAGCGAGATATTTAAACAATTGTGAATCAGTGTAATAAAGCTGTATCTCCCCTGGTAGAAATATTATAATTAGGAGTTCCTAGCCAATTTTTAGACAGTGTTTTTGATTATATTAAGTCTCCAGTATTATATCTGGCTCGGGGACATGCATAAAAACTAGACACTATATAATTAAAAGTTTGTTCAAAACTGAACAATAAAACTCACGACATAGAATATTTTCAAATATACTGTTTGTTTATACGTTAGCAACAAAACGTTGCCATTTGATTAGTACACTAGGCAGTCATACTCGTCAATCTTCTACAAAGTTTTAAGATATTCTTAACTTCACAGCTAATTCTAAAGAGATTTTTTCTTTATAGACTAAGATCGGAGAAGAACTTCTCAGATTATCCCTAATGGAAACTCCTGTATTCAAAAAATTCCTGTATTCAAAAATCCATGGGCTTTCCATTGTAGGGAATTTAAACGTTTTCTGAATGGTTGAAAAAATTCAGAAAATAGTTTTCATGTATTTTCAAGTAAATCTGATATTGCAGTATTAGTCCCAAACTTAGCAAATGAACAGCCGCAAAAATCTTTAAGCGGTATCCGATATACCTAACCATCAGCTATAAGTATACTCACAAGAGGTACCCAAGGAGTTTAGGAAACCGATTTTTAAGACAGCCATGATTTCTCATTTATTTTGATAAAGTAGGCATTAACCCAGGCCCCAGGGTCCATTTGACTAAATTTCGAGACACGTATCTGATATTTTCGATCAAAGGATGTCTCCGTAAAGTTTCATCAAAATCGGTTTCCCGGACTCCTTGGGTTCCCCTTAGCAGTCCTATTCTGTTCTCTTGGTGCAAAAATCACAATACAGACTAACCCTTCTCATTCTGAAAAACAAAGTCCAAACTATTCCCAGCTCGATAATCCAGTCCTCCAGAATATCAAAAACATTTGTAAATATGATATTTTATGTCCCAAAAAGTTTACGAAACCAAATTGCAGTATAAAACGCACATTGCAGTCGCGAAAATCCAAAATCCGCTGGGGCGCGGTGCCGCGCAATCGGCAGACTGCATCACACGCTTAACGCATGGATGAAATTGAGAAACGAAATTCAACAATGAGTTGTAAAAGAAATCGAAGAAGCGGGAGGGGGGAGGACAGGGTTAGAGCCGAGAAAGCCGACAAGCGAAAAAGGAAGAGAGAGAGAGAGAGTGAGAGAGAGGGAGAGAGATGGGTGGGGTAGGGGGAGGGTGCGAGGAAGGGAATGGAATCGAGAAACACCAGAGATAGATATGGGAAGGTAAAAGAGAAAAGCGCGGTCGTCGATGCGGTGGTTATCGGGCCGCAGGTCCGATCAATTATATACCCCCCTCCCC
>UELV01135351.1:0-38893 GCA_900490015.1 Megastigmus stigmatizans | reverse complement strand
TATATATATATATATATCCACATTATTTTAAAACATGTGGCCCATGCATAGTCATAAATAATCTTTGAGGTAATATAAATTAGTTAATTTCCATAATTCCATTTAGCAACAGCGTTTAATTTGAGTCGGCAAGTCATGCCGCGCTAAAAAGACTTATCACCAAAAACTTTGAAATTAAATGGACCCCCATGTTTCCATTTTTCTTTTTTTCCACGGACAACAACAAATCCCTTCTATACAAATCAGCTCGCCAAATGTTCCGCAACCACTCCACAGATGGTCCTCGTATACAAAATCGGCGCAGCGTAAAACGTCCTCAACATTCATTAAACCAGCAACTTTATTATCTAGCAAAGACTCTTAATTACCGCCGGCACTCCTCACACACTCAACGCGCAATCACATTTAAAAATATATAACGCCAACCCTTTTGAATTTAAACTCACACAGACACACAGACACACAGACAGCATTTAATGCAATCGCACCTCCACACCAGAAATAGACACGAGCTGCAGACACTCGCGCGTGGAAATTTCGACTTTACCACACGCAGCTGCGTCGCACGTAGTACAGCACACGCACCTGAAATGACCCCATAAAAGCCGGTTGTATGCGTCGGGGGAAACTATAGGAACAAGAGCGCTCGGAGGAATTGTCTTTTTCTGTTTCCGCACGCACGTGCCCAATGACTTTATTGCAGGCCGCAATGAAGAGAGCCCGAAATCGTTATGGCCTTTATATGGCCCTGCGTTGTAAAACTTATTTTTCCACATGTCTATGTGTGTGCGTGCGTGGCAGGCTGTTCGAGTGTCTGTCTTTGTTGGATTTTTGTTCAGCGACGATGTTCGCCGTTGTTTCTGCCATTTCTGCCGCGATGGTTCCAGCGCTTGTTTTGGGCACCGAAAGTTGACCGGGGCGTTACTGTGCCCCCCGGAAATGGCCGTTGTGTCGCACGTTAGCTCGGCGCACTGCGCGACCCTTTTCATGACAGATAATGCCATTTTGCGAGGAGCGGTTTATACTGCTGTTTACTCTCTGGCGAAGTGCACTTGCGTATAAACGCGTTATTAAACATTTTTGTGACAACTTCGATTGATCGTGTGTACCGATCGCATTTTTTATATCTAGATAATTGCCATGGTAGTAAGTGTATATTTATCTGATGAAGATCAGTATCAAAACATCGGTTATTTACATTTTTAGGTTAATTTCTTTAATTTACCATAACTATTGTTTAAAAAACACTTCGGTTTGGTTTTATGCATTATTACATCATATACATTTTTGACGCATCCTTCGCGTTTTTCAAGGAATTCAATGCTACAAACTCATCGATTTGTCATTACAGATTCCATCAAAATCGGAATCAAAACCAAGTATCTGCTACACGCAATCCAACATAGACGTTATCCTCACTCCAAATCAATTTTCTCGAATTCCAAAGCGTATAAATCGTACAGAATCCATCACGCGAACACTTTCTCACAATTAGCAGTGCGGCCAATAATAGTCGGGCGTCATCCATAAATACCAATTCGCTTCGAGCCCCGTGTCCGAAATATCTTTAAGCCAATCGCGTCACGACTCGTCCTAAGTATGTCATTCTCCAAACGTCGCCAAGACTACGCAATGAGAGAATCCTATACAGAGTGATTCACAGGCGTATAGATCGCGATCTAACAGGCCGCGATTCTCGCGCGCACACCGTTCGATTTTATAGATCGACGTGCCGAAGGTTTAGAAGACGTGTGGGCCTCGTTGGATCAAGGCGAATACAAAAGCCTTCGTGTATATAATGGCTTGACGTGCACGGCTTACCAGACCATATCTTTTTCGGTGGTGTATACGAAAGTTTGGTTGATATCGGTTTCTCCTATATATACCGATTGACAGATCTATTTTCGTTTTCCCCTTGGACCAATGGACTCTTTTGAATTTTTTCGATACACGATGAGCGCGCCGGAGAGTATATGTGTTTTCTGAATTTCTCGCATAGCCCGCCGACGAATACTGGGTGATATGCTTTGAATTTCAAATGTCCCTACGAGCGCCGAATGAGCGTGCGTACTAATTTTTATTGCAGCTCTCACAGAGTAATTGATATGCCGAAGTCTCTCGATCGACGAGCGCTCACATACGTTAAATCGATCCATACCGATCAGTTATTTTTTTTATTTTATAACTTGTTAAGAATTAATGACGATTTAAATGTCGATATAAGAGATGGCGATTCGTTATGCTAGAATATTGATGAAATGGAAATCCGTGGTAGGTGATTGCGTCTGCGGGTAAAAAGTCACCGTGAGATTGACGAGTGAAAGAGGCGCGTGCTTTTTCGGTTTCTCGTTCGTTTAGATATATATATATATATATATATTTTCAAGGATTTGCCTTCGTTATACTCGTGGTGCATAAGAGAAAGTTTTGTATGCACGTCAGAGGAATTTTATTATTACGTCATATCGATATAGCGAGGTAATATCCATTTATTGGATGCTTGTAAAAAATTACTAATCGATCACTGTGTATACGAGGTGTACTTTTTGGAAATCCGTACCTTACGTTAAAATGATATGAATCTTTAATTATGATATGTGTCAAATAGACAGATTATATTGTTATATACCATGTACGACCGTGATTGCAAAACCATACAAACTTATGAAATTGTATACGTAAAATCTAGACATTTCGCCATAATCAAGAATACTTATATATTTATATTAACAGTTCAGGTGCACTACCTTTAACAATAAATATATTCTTTCACTGTACCATACATTTAAGGAAATTAGAATATCATCTTTCTAGATTTACAACTCTAAAGCATAAAAGGAAATCAATCAAGTGAAGACCCAATCTATCAAAAGAAGTAATTCCACAAAAGAAAGGAAGATAGTAAAAGGATCGAGAGAAAGGTTTCGCGCTTACACCAACTAAATCGAAAGCGAAAGAGGAAGAGAGAGAGAGAGAGAGAGAGACAAGCAAGCCTGCAGCCTAACTCGCCTCGTCGTCTTTAACCGGCGGCTCGGCCGTGTGCACGTACTGGATCGTCGTCCTCGTGGGAAAAGAGGCTCTCGCTCGTTCGCTCTCTCCGCGAGCCGCGCGTAATGCGATCGAAGCTTGCACACACATGCACCGCACGACCACCACACCGTAAAGCTCGCACTTACACTCCAACATCTCTATGTACATATAAATATACGCGGTGCGTCGTACGCGTAGGCTGTATGTCTTTATACATATATATAAGGGAAGCGACTCTGTACAGAACGTCGGTTTAATTGACCCAGAAAGTTAGCGGCTATAGAGAAAAAAGGAGGTTCATCTCTAGCAATCGGTTAATGGTCCTTTTTCCTTTTTTCCGTTGCTTATAGTGCGATGGCATTTTTTGAATGTGGATTAATGCAACGATCAAATTGTATTGACTGCTGGCATAGGAAATTATTATTAAAATCATAGGAAAAGTATAGCTATATTGTATTGAGGCAAATAGCGACTGTGTCAGTTCACGAACAAAACAAGCTGTTCCCCTACAGCTACGAAAGAACGAAAAGCATATATAAAAACTCCTATTATTCGCATAATCGCGAGCCAAAGATACGCCTCTAACCTCAACTCCAACAAAGAGCCTGGTACAACACGTAACCGCGCCATAACCCATAGTCGCTGATCCGCGAAAATCGTGTCGCATCGCGTAGTGTCCCCCCAAAAACGCGGGACACAAAAGCCGAACGACCGCAGCGTACACCATCTCTCTATCTCTCTCTCTTTTCCAGTGCACAATGGGAGTTGGTCGCGTCCAGCGCGTACCTTTACTGTCAAGGCGAGAGAGAAAGAGAGCGAGAGCCGCACGGGCGACCGAAATCCAATTTCCATGAGCCCTCCGAGAGATACAGTGGACAAGGTAATTGGTACACAGTAGGGATTAGGGACGGCGCGGCGTGGCGCCTGAGACGATGACGCGACTGTACTGGCTAAGAAGAGCCGCTGTTATAAGTTCCGACTTCCTCTTTCTTTCTTTTCGCTTTTCCCTTGCCGTTGTAAACCTATTTACTGCTGGGCTATTGGCTTTGGCATTGTTGCGGCGACCCTTTGTTCCTTGTTTTGTGTGTTCGCTGCTATGCTCGTTGCGCAATTTGTTGGGTATATATCTGTTTTGATGGCCGCAGAGGAGTAATGGGATGAAAACTTGGTTATTGGAAAGAGGAAATGGTCTTTGTCATTGCTCGGAATTTAGCGATAGTTTAGGGAAAAATTCTCCGAATGCAAGAAGTTGCTGCAAATGTTTCTGCGCTTTTTTTGACGATGTTTACAAAGTGTAGGATTGCGAGATTAAGATATGAGCGCCAGCTGGAAATTCATTCTGCTGCTTCTTCCAGGTGGATCGTATAATTATTCATTTTGTTTTATTTTGTAAATATAGTTTAGATCGAAGATTTCAATACGGGCCTAACGATACTCCGTCCATGTATAATAAGAACCACACAAAATTATATTTATAACGTGGGACCATGACGTTCAGTTTTTTATATATTTTTTGATAATTATTAATGGTTTAGTTTCATAGGGCTTAACAGTATATTCGTAATATCCATATGTACCACGTACAGTAAAGTAAGTGTAGTAATTAAAGATCATCTAAAAATCATCTTTCAGTGAAAAAAACGCAGATAATTTACCGTCCAACATCGACGTACCACTGCTTCATAAGGCACTGGGAAATAAACAACTATAATTCTCGCATATGACACACTTACACGATGATTCTCGATAAAGCGAGAACGGAGAATTGAAAAAGTATATACGCGAGAAGGAGAGAAAAAAGAAAGTACACATATACAACGTATATATGTATATACATATATTCCTTTAATCCCGCATGGGGTTTAGCGTAAAAAATCCAACTTGTACGGGCGCCTTTATCGTTCCGCGATCGGCTTTAAATTCTCCTTCGGAAATCAACGGAAGTAATTGATATTCGTCCAGAATGAAGCCGAGAGAGAGAGCCTCCATATAACCACACCAACACACACACATTAAGCCCGTAGTACTTGACTCGAGTCCGCGCCAGACAAAAAGGAAGACGCTGAAATTCCTTGAATCCTCGCCGCCGCTGCTGCCGATGCTGCTCCGCGGGAAGAAAGTTCGTATTCTCTCCTGAACCTTTCTCTCAACGCGCAAATGTGCGCCGCGCGCGCGTGGCTCGACACAGCAAAAAGAGAAGAAGGAACGTACGGCTGTCGAAGCCGATAAATTCGATATTAATATCGCTATTTATTTCGGAGTCGCGAGCGCGCGATCGCCCATGCCCCGAATATAATAAAGTGTTGGGCTGCTCGGATGCGAAGGGTTGGCCCCGAGATCTCAAGGGGATGTTGCGATAAAAAGAAACAGAAAAAGGAAAGCATCACGTGAAAAAGAGTTGCCTCTTGCGTGTTTGCATAAAACAAATCTTTTCGTATGTGGGTGCCTGTGTGTGTGTACGTCGACGGGAGGCAAAAGTTGGGGAGGAGAGAAGGAGCTCGGAGAAGAAAGAAAGGAGGAGGAGGTGGAGAAGAAGCAGAAGGACGTTCGCATAAATACGTATGCGCGAGAGGCACACAAACAAAAAGTCACAAAGGGCCCCGCACGGCTCGCGCTGCCAGATACGATCTTGCGGCATGCAGATACGAGCATACTAATCTCTTGCCTCGGTCAAGAGAAAAAGAGAGAGAGAGAGAGGAGGGAAGGGGGAAGAGCATGCAGAAGATAATCGAAGATAGATATATATGAAAGGCGAATAGCTTTTATCCTCTCTATCTTTGTTTACCTATTTTATTCATTTACTGTTCTCTTGCATTCGTCACTTTCACTATACTTGGCTTGTTTACAATTGACGTAAGTCCCAGGTCCACTCGCCGGCGATTCATATTTTTTTGCAGTATTCAGGAAACTAAAATATTGTTTATAAAAGAATGTAATTTTAAAATAACACTCACTCGTCTTCTGATTCTCTTCAAAGGTTATGATTCGAAATCAATTCTAAAATATGAAATGATTCAACAACTACTAATTAATTTTCACATTCCTGGTAATAATCTTCAATTAAATCGCAAGAAAAAACTCAGGAAACAATGTTGTGTTCTAAAAAGTATTTTGAATCCTAAAAAACGAAAGGGGCAGCTCTCTGAATTACTTATCGCGCATCAACCACAAATATCACTCAGCCAAATCAACAAAATAGGCCGGCGCGCACCAAGTGCAAATCCCACAAGGCGTCGACGTCCACCGTATATAACCAATCCCCAAATCATCCCAAACGCATCGCATGCATACTCATGTGCGGCACGTATATACATGCAGTCAATAATCCAAATCCACGGAGAGATCCGAGACGAGTATAGAGAGAGAGATAGCCCGGGGCCTGCAGGAGCACTCGTCCGTTACCACCAAGAGACATCAACGACAGTAATTCCTTGCCCAAGGAATCTCTCTCTCTCTCTATCCTCTATCTCCCTCTTTCCGTCCATCGCTATATAACCGCATAGAGCCGCACATGCACACACGAGACCAAACGACCAGTCGACGACGACGACGTTGTCCCGGGGAATCTCCATTTCGGTACAAGAACACCGACGGCCAACGCGCGGTATACGTGCCCTGTACGGCCAGTTTCAATTTCGTAACGCCAATCCAATCATGTAAATCAGGCCTGGCATTATTAGTGGATGGCGATCGAACTTCCCTATTGCTTCTCTACTCTCTCTCTCTCTCTCTCTCTCTCTCTCGCGGCTCTCTTACTCTACTGGCTCGGTGCTTTGCACACGGTATATAGAGGATGGAAAGAGACGGATAGGCGAAAGGCGAAGGACCAGAGAGAAGCGATGGAATGGGAGAAACCGAGGGCGAAGGAATGAGAACGACGGACAGAGAAGGGTGGATATGAGAAGATGTGTAGTGGGATGGAGCTGGATGTGCGAAAGCAACGAAGCGCATAGAACTACCTCTAGTATAAATGCATTATAAGTGTGCTTTACGACAAATTTAAATGAATGGTAGGTAATTATCATGAATACTGAACAAAAACTTATGGCTCGATAAACACCAGTAAAGGTTATAATCTGCTTTAACATCGGCTAAGTTCAAATGCATTACAGACAATGGCATTATCGATAAATATTGGATCAGTATAGTCGCAAAAAAAAACTTTGACAGAAACTCGAAGATCCCCTTGCTCGGCAAATGCATCCGTGAGTTCGATCGGCTTAGAAGAAAACACGAAGCTCTGCAGAAGAAGAAATAAAAGTCGAGACGAGAATGAAACTAAAATCCAGAGTAAGAAATGGTTAATCAGGAGGGAGAGAAAGCGAGAGAGAGGATGGATGAGGCAGCGAAAAGAGAGAGAGAGAGAGAGAGAGAGAGAGAGAGAGAGAGAGTGAGAGGGGGGTGGGAGCGAGGGGATGTCCGAGAGCGAATTCAGCAAGTATGCAAGGGGCTAGTGGCGCCAAACTAATCCAGGGTTTACCTAATCGCCTGTCCTGCCCTCTCCAGCCTCCGATCCTCTTTCTCATTCTGAAGCATCGCCCAGCACTCTCTCTCTCTCTCTCCCTCTATCCCGTAATAGAAAGGGATAGAGAGAATTGGTCGATGGGTGATTCCAGCGGCTCGTTCCCCCCAAAAGCGGCTTACCGGTTTCAGCCCTTTACCTAGGCTACGCGGCATCGTTTGGGCTCCGCTGATCAGGCGCCATGATCGAAGTGTCCATCGATCGCCTAGTTGCGAAGCCGATTTCCAAAGTCTGTGTGTACGTGTGTGTACGTGTATGTGTGCTTTTGGATTGGATGTGGGGTGGATGCACACCTTTTGATGGACGACGCACAGACGATGGTCGAGGGTGAATTTATCGCTTGGCTGGTGAAATTGGTGACGGGTATCTTTGTGAATTGAGCGTGTCTTTTGATTTTTGAGATTGCATTAGTAGTAATTTGTCGAATCTTTTATCTCTATTCCTTAATAAGTGTCTCTTGATAGAATAGAAGAAATAGATCAAATATAATTATTTGAGTGTGTAATGATAATAATTCAGAATAATGTTTTGAACGATGTACAATGATAATTTAATTACTTTCAATTTCTTCTCTGTTCCTACCTATCGAATTCAAATCTATCGAAAATTCGTCAACGCACATAGAAAAAGTAAAAGAAAGGAATATACCTCATCGCAATCGCAGCTAGAAAGCAAAACCCAAAATATTCGACTACTGTCAAGCTCCCACAGCCATTCAAGATACTTCTACAAACACTCTAAGTAGCTCGTCGAGCAAATAATAAAGACAGAAATGGAGAGAGAGTGAGAGAGAGACAGAGAGCCGAACCGTACGTGTATACAATGCGTATATATACACTCGTCCTCGTTCCGAAGCGAATCACAGAGCCGTGTGACGGGCTAATGGGCCCCACTGATGGCGATGTCTTGTAATGCCAACGCGAGAGCCGCTGCCTCTCATGCCACACCTGCCACTGCACCGCAATAGCCCCTCGGACTCTCCGCGCGATTTGCATTTGCACACGTGGTTTCGCGGCTGCGCCGCGGAAAGTCGCCTAATTGCTCGACGTCTCTTTACTCCCTCGCACTGCTGGTTCGCTCGTCGAGATGCCGGATGTTACTTACGCGGCTGCTTCCTCCTTTTTCACTGGCTATATGGTAGTTGTGCGGCGCGTCACAGGTTCGGTTCGAGAGTGGACATGTTGCTTGGGTGGCGATCATTTCCTGTGTCGTATAGTGCTTGAGCTAGTGACGAGTGTGAGAATGGTGTGTTGAGTATTATGTAGATGAGTAGCCTTTTCTGCAGGTGCTTTTCGTGACTCAATTGGTCACAGTTCATTGTGATTTTTACATAGAATAATTGTTATACTGAATATTGTGCGTACTTTCATATATAGCTGTTTAACAAGCAATCATAATTTTACAAGTAGACTATTTTACAAATTTGATGAGTATGAAAATTAGTTAAGTCGGGTACGCTGACTACATTTATACACAAATGTTTTAATTCAAAACACATATTTCATTGAAATATTTTTGCAAAAATTTCAACGAAAGAATAATTGCGTTCATTTATTTGCGGTTAATTAAAAAACACGTTTTACAATCAACAAAAGAATTGAATTAAACATTTTTTTCTCAACTATGCCATGAAAACTTGATTGTTTCATCTTCCCCATTATCTACTCTATATATTTTATGATCCACTGTAACGAGAAGGGATTACAAATAGCGCGAACCGATGGTCGTCAGAGATATGCGCGCATGCATGCAAATTTCGACAAGGCGAAAAAAAAAATCCAGAAAATAAAAGAATACATCGCTAACTTCTCTGTTAACACTTTCGTGCCTTGCAGGCACTCAGTACACGCATCCAATCTAATATCACCGACGCGCAGTGTATATGTATGAAAATAGCGCGGCTGGTTGTTTATATCTCCATAACTGCATATTCATGCGGCATTATATATATCAAATATCATCGCGCCTTTTTTTACAACAAACAAACAAGCTGCTGCTGCTGCTGCACATCCCCTCGTGCGCGTTTCCCAGCGCGGAGAAAAGTCCGATTCTAGAATTGTAAAACCTATGCGCCGCGAAAAGAAAGCGAAAAGAGTGGTTCCGAGAGTTGTGTTGTGCCTCGCTAGAAAAGAGAGTAGCTTCGCTGTATATACGCCGCGCCGACGGATAAATCATAAAGCACCGAGGCGTATGTAGCGCGTATGCTAATGACGCGTCCCTGCATCCTGTGTTCTTCCTCTCTCCTATAGCCACACGCTATAATACCTAGTGTCTAAACGTTTCATTTCTCTCTCTCTCTCTCTCTCTCTCTCTCTCTCTAAATATTCCTTCCGTGTACGATGTATATACGGCGAGCGCGGACTGTTGAAATCCAACGTAGCAGCAGCGGGGCAAAAATGCGCCGCGATTCTTTTGTTCGTAACGTGCGCGCGTCCGACGCGGTATTATGGCCGAAAAATAAAAAAGATATTATGCGCCGCGTGGCGAATGAGAGAAACATTTCTCTTGGCGTTGTACAGTGTGTATGTGTGTGCAGGGGAGATAATGCGTGGATATAATTAGCCGCGGGAGCTCCGGCTATTCTAATTGGCTGAGGAATTTTCGCGTTGGAGCGGATCTCTGGTGGTGTGTAATAGTCTTGCGGTGGAATTGGATTGTTTTTTTAAATTATTTTCTTGATTCAATTGCGAACTTTTGGGACTGAAATGAGGTTTCGAGTAATAATTATATATAGTTCTGAATTGAATGAGAATTGCGAAATAATAGCGAAGTAAAATGTGCTAGAATAGTCAAGCAAATATTACTTTATCGTTTTTCAGTCGCGAGTATACTATAAAATAAAATTCAATAAAATGTAACTATTCTAGTTTGAAATTTTTTTAATTTTATGAACCCATTTTTCTTTACTCTCATTAGATAAATAAATAATCTTTGTTACATTATGTGTAATGAGTGAAATACTTTAAAGCCAATTATACATTATGTATGTCTAAAATCAACAGTAGTTCACTTGTTACACATAATGTAATGAAAATTATTTATTTATCTAATGTAACTCAGTTATAAAAAGTCGCAAATTACACACAATACATTTAATTTGCACATAATTTGCATATAATGGATCAATCTTTTCATATCCACTACTTTAAAAATTATCGCGAAAAATAAACTCAAGTTTTACCATTCTTCCATAAAAGATAGCTTATTCGAGTGTTCAAGCAACAATTACTTGTGTTATGAAGTAAAAAGTACCGATAATTCCTTAGTTCAATAGTTCAAGTAAAATCTAGCGAATTAATTCGGTAGATTCTCTTTAGTTGTAAAGTAGATTTTACTTGACGTGTTCAACTCGAATATTTTGGTTGTAATTGGCTCGATCATTCGGTAAATACTGCTTGCGATTTTTTTCCGTTTAATCATACGTACTAGTAGGAGAAATATTATGTTCATACAGTAATTTAGGATTTTAATGTAAGCAATGTAAAACAATATAATACGAAAACAATTAATTAATAGTAAATCAATTAATCTAGCCTAAAATGGTTTCTTTTTCTATCAAGGCTGAGAAAAAATTAACAACAATAATCGGCATAATCTCTGATTTCCAAAATAACCATTACAATGTCAAATCGAACCTGAATCACGAAAAATCAACAGGAAGCCCCAGCGCCCATATAAAACAAAAACAAAAAAGGGTAAGAAACACACGCGAGCCTCCCACTCGATCTCCCCACCACGACTCCGTATAATATTCAATTGTCGGATAGCCCGCGGCTGCGGCATCGGCGGCAACATCGTTAACGCCCACCTGCAATCGCCGCGTGATATCACAATACTATCGCGATCGCTCATCTCTCGCAGATTGAAATGCCGGCGGCCGGCGGCGGCTTCCTCGTTTACGGAAACCATA
This sequence comes from Megastigmus stigmatizans, assembly GCA_900490015.1. Lineage (NCBI taxonomy): Eukaryota > Metazoa > Arthropoda > Insecta > Hymenoptera > Megastigmidae > Megastigmus > Megastigmus stigmatizans. The sequence goes on along the minus strand of UELV01135351.1, from coordinate 27,431 downwards.
GTGCGCGCCCGTCTGGTATATGGCAAACGAGCTGTGACTGACATACACAGTAGTTTCTGACAGTAGTCTAGCAGAAAAATACGTGTAGCGAGGGGAAATTGACATCGTGCAGTATGTGTGATGTCTGGCAGTTGTTTTAGGATCTGATTAATTCGAACGATTGGCACGTGTTGTGCTAATGAGGGATGTATCGCGTGCGCGCTGTGGCAGAAAAGATTCGATTGTGTCTGGCTCGTTGGCGTGGACGAGCTATTAATTGGAGGGAATTTTTCTGTCTTATTAGAGTCGAGCTATTCAATTCCGCGAATTTTCCGCGAATTCGTATACTTTTGCATAGAATTTTAAACATAAAAATTTGGATATCGATTATAAATAATATGAATGTAAACGATTCGTTTGAAATATTATTTACAGACTGATTTGCAGCTCATCCTTTTTTCATTTCAAATCTTTTTGCTCTAAATCGATACAACTCAATATCTCAATTCATCATATAATTTTAAAAAAAAGCCCCATCCCTCATCTTCGCTCCTATTTATCTCTCTCCCGCCAACGTCCAATCTACGTGTCTTCTACGAACCGCCTTGTCCCACAACCTCGCCAATCGTATAGAAATAAACCAAAAAAAAAAAAAAAAAAAAAAAGCGCGCCGCGTCCACTGATGCACACAAGCTGCCCATAGGCTCGCAAGCGAAAAGAAAGCCTTTTAATCAATTTACCGCGTGCTCGGCGAAAAAGCCCTGCGCAGAGGAGGAACGCCGCCGCCGCAGCCGCGCGCGTGCACCCGGCAAGATTCACCTGCGGGAATGCTGCTGCTCCTTTTTTGTCCCAGCGCCTTATATCTTCTTTGTTTTGTGTGTGTGTGTGTGTGTGTGTGTGCCTGCCTGGCTGTCTGCAACAGCAGCGCGACTGTATTCCGCTCTGCGGCGGCGATTAATATATGCGGGCATGCGGCCTGTGTGTGTGTGTATGTCTATATGTATATTGAGAATTTGTAGCTCAGGCAATTGCTGCTGCCGCTGCTTATGTCTTTCTCTACCGCTGCTGCTGCTGCTTCTTCTTTTTTTGTTTATAACGACGAGAGGTGCGGAGGCTGAGAGAGAGAGAGAGAGAGAGAGTCTTAATTAATAGCGTGAGAAAAAGCTGGCAAAAAGGGGATACTTTGTAGCCACGTGCGTAATGAAGGAATCTTTGGCTGTCATGGTTCTTGTGGCCCCTTCGAGACACTATGCATTTGATAAGTGTATGAGCTGAATACTTTATTTCGGATCTGAGGTTTTTGTTAACCGACGGCTTTGGTAGAAGAGTATACGAAAAGGTTTTTTCTTTACTAGTATCCTTGGTATCTTTGAAGTTGATGGAGTGCTTCTGTCGCATTTGTTGATTGCTTTGAATCTTTTAAACAGATTAACGATTCAGTGAAGTTGTAGCTCGCTAAAAGTGTTTTGTATAAAACGTTAACGTTATAAGAACTCTGACGCATTGTATCTTTTTCAGTCTTCAGGCTGACACATTACAAGAATTCGAAAGTTTTATAAAAGAAAGTGTGCCGATGATCTTTTGCAGAAGACCACTACTTATTTGATAAATTATAAAAATAGGCCTCAGTTTATTTTTCAGTTTCTTCGTCCTATAGATCGCCTCTAAGTCATTGCATCAAAAACCCCGATAACTCATACAATAACCACAATTACATTACAAATCTTCAATAAATTTTCGCACGTCTTCAGCGATTCCCACACAGATTCGATCCCTTGCCTCACAATAATCATCCTCTCCTTAAAAAAAAAGAGCATCATTCCCCAAAGCAGTCGGTCCAACAGCAAGTGCGAAAAATCCCAAACATTCCCGTACGCAACGGAATCGTTCTCTCTCCAAGCTTTATAAGGTCGGTCGTCTCTCGGTAGCTCTAGAGAGCAGCCTCTGGAATTCGCCAGGGCGCAAGAAGCGGCAGCAGGAGCAAGCGAAAAATTTGGAATACGCGCGCTGCCGCGAGTCCCACGGGATTCGTATAGCCCGGCAAATATCGTCAGCTGCGGAATACAGCGAGAGAAGCCGCCTTTTAGCTACGGCAGGGGGGGGGGGGAAGGGGAGCCAGAGGAAAGAAACACGTGTTCGTTGCGGCGAGATTCCGCGTGCGAGGCTGCTGCGATCGGCTCCCGCGATTATACGCTAATTCAACGCGAATTCCGAGGGACGTAGGGGCAGCTTCCATCTAAGATATCTGTATTGCGGGCACACACTGGGCGTATATATGTATGTATACGTGGATGAAACACCAGAAATGGAGATATATGGGACTTGAATTTTTTTGTTCAGGTGGTCAAACATTTTCGGTTGGCGATGTATTGAACTTTTTTTCGTAAATATTTCAAAATTGTGACTATAATATTTATAAGAAAGTAAAATGAACTATTTTTCTTTCAATTATTGATCTCTACTAAATAAAAAAGAAATTATAGAAATAAAAACTTCATTCAAGAGTACAAGAGATTCTACGAGTATCTTAAACATAGCCTCCAAATAAATTTTCCCAAAAAAACTCAACCAAAAAGACTGTAGCCGCAGTAATTCCCCGCCACTACGTCGTCCCAACGTCGAATTCCCAGAACACAGGATTAACCCCGCATCTTCTCCTCTCTCCTCGCGCAAAAGTGGCGTCCGTCGTCGTCCATTCATCGCGATCGTCGCACCCGTTCTCTCCCCGTCGGCACTTAATTCGCGGCCGTATTTCACGCCGAAAATACGATATATAGAAGAGAACAGCTGCTCGCGTCGTGTCTACAACGACGTCGTGTAGTCGTCGTCGTCGTCGTCGTAGTCGTCGTCGTCCTCGTCGTCGTCGGGGCAGCGACGATTGCTGAATGTACCCGCGACAATCCCATCTTGTGTCTTGGGTTTTGGAAGCGCGGCGGATTTCCGTCGGGACGTGTTGGATATTTCTTTCGACGCTCTGCTTTTTGCGAGCATTTTTGAGCGCGTGTTTTACGAATGTTTGACTGATGTAAAAATGTATTTTGGGAGGAGGGCGTGTAATGGTGTATAGAGTTTGTGATGCGGTTGGATTCTCGGACGATGTTTACATCGTTCAGGGATGATCACTGCTCTTTCGCAAGAGGTGTATTGTGTAAAAAGCTTTGAAGAGTTTTTGATTATGCGATTAAGCCTTTTTGGGCTTATTAGGTGTCATTATCTATTTTAAGAGTAATTATTTATAAAAAGATGTCTATTTTAACAGATTATAAAATTTCTTTTTGTAGGCTGAATGGAAACTTATAGTAAAATATTTTTCACGCATTATTATTTTAGAAGAACGATCGTAAGAATTTCTTTATTGACGTGTATATTTCTTTTTATGTTTAGACGGCACTTCATTGGGGCGCCAAACATGGAGATGAAAACATCGTTAAACTAATTGCAGGAACTTGCAAAGACTACATAAAAGGTGTTAACGAGACTACGGTAAGTTAGACTGCAACATTTTCGTGTTTCATAGCAAAAAAATATTAAAATCTAATAAAGAGAACGTATCGATGCACATACATGACATGAATCCTGTTATCTGAACAAAATCTTTATCAACTCTTTACGACTCGTGGTTAAATTACATGATGTTGTTTAATTTTGTTGTATATGTACTTTTACTGACTTATTAACTTATTATATATTTTTTTTTCAAACAATTGCTGTCAACTGCAGAATGGGGTAAGTCAAATCATACACTTTTTATTTTTCCGATTCAAATAAAACAAATGCTTGTCAAAGCTATCTTATAAAAGATTAATTTAATCTTGCGCAGTAATTTTAATTATGGCTGAGGTGTTGCTCGGAGTATTGCTAAAGTCGCGTTTCGTCTAACGAAAGAGCTCTTGCTGAGATCTAGCTGAGCTAAATTTTTTTCATAAAAAAAAATAATTTATTAAAATAAAATAAATTAAGTAAAAATTACTATTATTATTATTGTTAATAAATTATTTTATTTCTAATTTTTTTATTATTTATTTTAATATATAAATTTAACTCAGCTAGATTTCACCCATATCTTTGCAAGATCTCAGCATGAACTCTCTCATTATAACGGAATACGATTTCAGCAATAAACAAAAGTAATTTTTAATAAAAAGAAGAAGATATATAAAACTAGCTAATCATTGTTTAGGGTGCTAAAAATTCTCCTGTCTTGTAAAGGCTCATTGACCGCTTTGATCGAAACCGACATCTTACTACACTCGGAATATATCTACTTCCATATAATTTACATGATGCAATAATTCAATTTTCATTTTCTTAATATTTCTAATATACTATAAACAATTATAAACGTTTCATATGTATTTCTCTACAGCGCAATTTTTAGCATTCCTTGCTTTTAATATATGTCATCAACATCTCCTCAACTTGCGTCCATTCGAACCAAAACTTAAAAAAAAAGATACAATTCAATCCCATACTCAATCACATTAAGAATTCAACTCGCATAGCCATCAATCAGTAAAGTCTCACTACACCACCCTCTTACACATACAGTCTCCTCAAGATAAAGAACGAATAAGCTCCCCTCCGCACATGCAAAGATCGTGAGCCGCGGATATAGACGAGCTGATCAAGTCGTGGTCACGCGCCTCGTCGGCAGCCGAAAGCCTCTCAAAGACAGAGAGAGAGGAAGAGAGAGGGAGACACCCACACAACAAGATAGATAGCTATAGATAGAGTTTAAAAAAGCGAGGGGGAGAAGAAGAACCCCTTCGATAAGGACATCAGCGAATCGGTGGGTCCAAACGGGGGGGGGGGGGGAGGCAGGCGACTTACGTACATAATACACGCGAAAGGAGGGCACACAAGCATACACACGCGCGCGAGCGGCGTGGAAGAAGAGCGAGAGGGAGAGGAAAGAAAAAGAGCCGAGCGCTCTTTGCTTCAGATAGGATCGGATGTGTGTGGTCCGGCGTTTTACTCTCTATAAGACTTATATAAGCCGGCGGCGGTGGCGGCTAAGGCTGCGGGCAGCCCTTGCTCGTTAGCGGCTCGCGACAAACACCGTAAGGTCGACCCTTCCCTCTCTCTCTCTCTTGCTCTCTATCTTCCAGTCGCCGCGCAGCCGCCCCGAGTGTACAGAATGCGGCTATAGGGAAAACGAACGAGTATAAGCCAAGCGACTCTATAGACTGTGTCCTCCGACTTGCATTACAATCCTGCGGTTGATTTTCTTTTGCGTTCTCGTCATTTTAGGTATATGTGCTTCGATCGATGAGATCTATTGAGAGATCTGCTGATTTACTCTCGTCGGCGATTATATATGTGTGATCGGAATCGGTAATGTCTAGTCGCGATTTCTGGTACTTGTTTTTTTTTTTAAATTATAGCGTATATGAGACAGAAGCTACTTATGTATAGGATATGAGAAAAGAACTACATTAGTAAGTAAGTAAACCAAATCTATTTACGAAAATTAATTGTTGCTGTAAAATCTCATCCAATTAGTTAGCACATTCTGTTAATGCCACTGGTATGTAAAAATTCTTGTAGTCTTAAAATAGACCCAAAGCATCAAATTTCCAAATCCAACAAGAACGAAAAGTTGCTGGTGCAGAACGCGCTCGAAAATAAAAATCGATTCAAAAGCCCAAACTGTCACTTTCTAAAAGCCTAAAAGGTATACCGGTTGAAAAACTAAGGGGCCGCACACATATACAGAGGCTTCATTTCCACGCGTTTCCAAAAGGCTCTCTCGCGTCAAAATAGAATCCGCCCTCTCTTCCTCCTAACACGATACCACTTTTAATAAAGCGTATCAGTCAACCTATCCAGGATTGATTTCCCCGCTACGCGACGGCGTCACAGAAAAACTTTCGACGCGCCTCGTCTCCCCCCTTTTCTGTACGCTACGTCATTTTTCACTCTCTTGAAATTTTCAAAGAGACGACGACGCACTGCACGCACGAAACGAAAAAACGGAAAGAAGTGAGAGAGAGTGAGTGAGAGAGAGAGTGAGAGTGAAGGAAGGGGGGGGGGAGGAGGAAAGAGACGGTCGACAAGGCGGTAAGAGAGGACTCGTCGTCGTCCATCCCCCTGGGTTCGTTTGTCTCTCGCGCGCGGACCGAGTGAAAGAGGCTCCTCCGCAGCAGCTCATTTGTTTTCGCGGTGTAATCGGAGCCGAGCTGTCGACGCCGCGGCACCTTCCTGCCTGCGCGTGCCTTCCTTCCTTCCATCTTCGTCGTCCCTTCTTCTCTCTCTCTCTCTCTCTCGCTCTCCCTCTTTCTCCCGCGTTCTTTCGTCGCCTCTCTCTGTCGGTCTTCCTGCTTCTGCTCGGCGAGAGGACGAGTGCGTGAAACGTCCTCCCGAGAAAGCAAGTCGGATGGTCGCAGCTGAGAAAAAGGGTGGTCTCTACGCCACAAGCCGAGCGTCCAGATTAAGAGTAATTTATATATGTGGCGCGCTGCCGGCCTTTCGCACCGAAATTTACGCACTTTCGGCGAAAACATTTTTACGCCTATGTGACACTTTTTGTTCAAATTTAATTTCTTTTTTGTCAAATGTTGAAAATTTTATTGAAATAACTTGTTTCGATACTGTATTGGTCGAACAAAAATTTTCCATCAAAGATAAATAGATCGTTACACAATACTATTGTCTATAATTAATATGTTTAGATAAGCTCAAGATTAAAATATTTATCCCTGCAATCAAGTATTCAACAAACGTAATAAAATACTCGTACATGCTCAAAAAGAAGCCAATCTCAATTTTCCCATAGTGGCAAATTTCCAATTTGAATACATGTCTCCCCCCGAAAAATCGTCCCCCGCGCGATCCAATCTCCATTATACATACCCTTGCTTGCACCAAAAAGAATCTCAAGAAAATTAGAGCGAGATAAAGAACTAAAAACGAGCTGGCGGTGGCCAGGAGCGTGCGCGGAGATAAAGAGAACAATAGCAATATGTAAAAAGGAGAGAGTGAGGACAAAGGCGAAACGACGATGGAGGGAAGGAAAGAGAAGAAGAGGAGGAGGAGGAGGAGGAGGACGTATATATACGGGGCGCCCTGGGTCTCACTGGGTCTCATGTAAATCGGCTAATTCCGCGCGGTACATTAATTATCTCGTTACGTACGCGAACGCGGCGGTGGCGGCGGCGCGCGCCCCGATGTCGCCGGACTCTCTCTCTCTCTCGCTCTCGTAGCTCGCGGAGCTGGGCTTTTACGGGGGCGAAGCGCACACGCGCGCACTGCACCGCGGGAGCAGCGAAAAAGAAAAACGAAAGCAGCGCACAGACCCTCGCATTCCTTGTAGCCAATTATCGGAACCAGAGAAAAAGAGAGCGCGCGCCATGCGTCCCCCTCATCCTCTACACACAGACACACACTCGTGACTTTTAAAGCGCGTTTTCTTCTTGTTTTCGCGGATTCGAGAAGAGCTGTTGCAGTTTCTTTGGCAATTTGCTGCGTCGAGATGTAACGCGATTCGGCGCGTGGAGATTGAGGAAGATTTATATAAAGGCGTGCTTTGCGTGTCGGGATTGTTCGAGATGCGTATAGAAATGTGGGGGATGCAAAATTGTGATTTTGCGAATTGTGTAAATAGGATACAGGTCTGTTTTCTTGATAATTCAATGAGTTCTTGTTCCAATGATACAAAATGCAAGCAATTGTATTAACCTGTGATGAAATTCGGCAGAAAGTTTTAGGCAATTTCGATTGACAAGCGCTAAAATAGTACAAATCATCAGTCTCTCGAAATACAAAGCTTGTTTAAACACTTGTACTCTACGAATTTTGCAAGGATTAACTCGCGGATACGTTATATATTCCTCGTCGCAACTTTTCCCATTGTCGTACATATATGATTATTGTCTTGATAACAATCTTACGATCGTACGATGTGGGTCATGAGCGACTACGCTGATTCATTGCTTGTGGAATTCCTTTTTATTCGGCGGGTATCTCAATTTGAAAAAGTATGCATATTGTTCTGTTTAAAATCTAAAATCACATGTAGTACTATTTTAACCATCGCTCAACTGGAAGCATCTAATTAATGCCGCAATTACAATCCAATTAGATTAGCGCTCTTATCATTTGCATAGAACCTAGTCATACTATCAAACATCCAGAATACCACCAAAACAAATCGTCACTAATCCATAATTCAAATAAAATTACATGTATATACATGCATACGTGAGCTAAATCCTCCGAGTCAATCGATTCAATCTCGTATCCCGATAAATTCTCTCGCGTCCCCGTTTATACACACCGGCCGGTTTAATACCACCTCGTGAATATCACACACGATAAATAGCCTTTAATATCCCCTATGCGATCGAATTAAAAGAAAAGAATAAGGGACTTTACAGCGGCTGCCGACGCCCCTGAGATGAGCCATATTTCAAAAGCCCCCGCTTTTCTCTCCCATATCCCGACGTTGCAGTCGGCCGTTTCGCGGTCTTCCCTCCCTTCTTCTATCTCTCTCTATCTCTCTCTCTCTCTTTCTGCTGCTGCGCATGTGAAAGCTGCAGGAGGGGGAGGACAGCTGCCGGTCACACACCAATATCGCGCGCGTATATCACGGGGACTTTTTCAATTTCAATACTTTTTCCTTACATCGACTGGCTCCTTTTAAGAGGCCGCGCTAAATCACACACGCTTCCTCTTCCGAATCCGTCCTACTTGTCCGCTCGATATTTTTCTCTGATTCTTATGTGAGTATGTGCGTGTATTATTTCCTGGTGCGTCTTACAGGCTGTTGTTAAGAGTTTTTCTACATATGTATGGTTCGTATGCGTAACGACGAAAATTCTTATTTCAAGGATTTCATCAATGTCGATGTTCTGCGATTGAAGTGTCGACGAATAAAAGCAAAAATATTCTTATATTTCGCATTTATTATAATTCTATTAATCAATTGTATTTATTAAGCCGATAGTCTAAGAAATTAAAACATAGTTATTATTTTTGACCTAAAAATTAAATCCTTAAAGTTTTATTATTACACGATCACAAATGCGTTTTATATGATGCGGCATTGATAAGCATTCACAAGCAAAGAAACAATCGCAACTGTCACTCGAAACCAACTTAAAAAGTCCAATTCTTCGCGGCCAAACAAGATAAAATCGTTTTGCACGCGTCACCTCCAAATCAAAAAACAACCGACGGATCGAAATGCGAGGGCCATCTCTCGAGCCATGGCACGTACACCAAATCCCCCTGTCCTTATACACAAATTCGCGCGTCTCGACAAAAGGGCGCACGTATATAGCAAAGAATATATCGCGTCCGCGCCACTTGTCGCGCCGCTATACACGCGCACGTGTCACTCGTGTCATAGCCTACATACGCACCTCTTTTCTTTCCCTATCAAAAAAGGGCTCTCCACACACACACTTACACAAACACACACACAGTGCACACTAGACAGACTTTAAACTGAAATAAATTAAAGCGATATAAGGCGCGCGTCGTCGACCCCTTTTTCTGCCGCGCGAGGGGTGCATACCGTTTTCGACCTTTTAAAATTGAACCGAGACCGTGAGGGAGGGAGGAGGTGGAGAGGCCGGGGTAAAGCCAGTGTCAATTTGTCGAAGCGCAAAATCGCGACCCCCCCCCCCCCCCCCCCCCCCCCCTACCCCCCTGCGAGTGTATAATATATATAATGTTATGGAGCTCGCGCCGAGCGATTCGACACGCGTGTGTGATATGGAAGTCGAAAAGTTATGCTGCCAGGATATGTTTCTCTCGCGATTTTTCCCCGTTATTAAAACGTACGAGACGAGAGCTGCCCGTTCTGCTTTTATATACATATATTGCGTGAGTCGAGCTGAAGCCAGTGTTGTAGGTGTAGCGAATGGACTTTAGAATTCAACTCGTACAGTTTGTAGTTGAGAATTGGCTTTTTTGATACATGCCTTTTAATAAAAGTGCCAGAGATCTTGTTTTTTTCTCTCGGATTTTCATGAAAGTGAAAGTGTTTTAAAACTTGTTTTGAAAATATTTTTATTCACACAAGCACATTGAGTTCTATATTTAAAAACTAATCTCTCTGACACGCAGAAATACGCGAACAGAACTGTGCGCTCGAATCTCAGCAAAACGTATCCCATCGCACCCGAAACAATCAATTCCCCATAACCACTTGCACTCAATAAAAAAAAGACAGAGTATATCGGTAACACTGGGGGCAAAAAGCGTAAACAAAGAAATCTCAAAGATCAGATACATCCGGCGCGTCGAAAGTAAAAAGAAAGCGAGAGAGAGAGAGAGAGAGAGAGAGAGAGAGCCCATATCCTCGCATGCCATGATCGCGATCGAGGGCCCAGCAGCGCAGCAATTAAAAGCCAGTTAAGATATTCGTCTTCATTAACGGTAATGCGGGACACACACTCCAATTTCGATCATTACATCGCGCCCAACGTCGCGCGTCAACGGAAATCAAAGGTGGTGGTGGTGGTGTAACGAGCAGCGTCGAACCCGGCTTCGGAAGACCAGCGAAACAGACGTTATCTTTCTTTTCGATGCCGTTGGACAGGTGGACGGATCGCTACAGCGCAGCGCCTTTTTTTCCCTCCCGACCCTGCTGCAGCTGCCGATGCACTACGGCTAATCCGCTCTCTCCGACGAAACGCGGATTCGATCGTAATCGAGAGCCTATATATACCTTCGCATTCGCTTTTTCTTTTCCTTCTTTTTGGCTGCGCTGCTATTTTTTCGGTTTCGACGAGCGAGCTGTCGCCGTTGAGGCTTCGATTTCGACTGGATTATAAGGTCATTACGCCGTGATAATATCTGTAAAAAAATTGGGTGGGGAGATTCGCGCAGATGAGGTTAATCATTGTTAGATCTCGTCGATTGATTTTGCGATGGTATATATATGTATAGGCTTCAGGTTTACGCGAAGCCACTTTTTTTAGCGTAGGATTTTAATGAAATTTCGTAAAGTATTCAATTATCTTTTTGGCTTTCAACTTGCGAACCATTATCACTAAATCATATCAAAAACATTCCTAAAGCACTTCGACAAACTAGTTTGTCGTCGTAACCGATCATAGAACGCGGTAATTCGAAGTTTTCCCTTTCTCTCGAAGCATCTCGCCGCATTCTTATAACACTAGAACGTCGACTAGCCGATCTCTTGAACCGGATAAAAGCGAATAGAGCGAAAAAGGCCCGCGCAATCGAACCCGCAGTTAGGCCGTCATAGAACTTTTGATGGACTACGATGCTCTGCGCGCTCTTCCTCTTTTTTTTTTTCTTTTCTTCCTTCGCTATACTATACGTGAGATCGTATATACGTGCATCTCCCGCCGCGCGTGCAGGAAGTACCGAGCACGAATATTCGCACGCTCCAGGTGATATCTTACAATGCCCGTCCCGCGTCAATCCTTTATTGTCTTTGTACCGAGCGTATATGTAAGCGTCGATGATTTCTCGCCGTTTCTTTTTTTTTTTTTTTTTGCTTCTGTGCCTTTCTCCGATATGTATATATATAAGCGTTTCCTCGTTGCTCGTCGACAACGATATCCCGATTCAATTGGCTCTGTGGATTTACTCGAAGGATAAATTTTGTTTCATCCTTTTATTTTGTTTTTATAAAGTATATACTTATTATTTATTGAGAAGCTGTTATAAGCTTTGTAATCCTTTTTTGGCAAGTATAAAACTATTTGTAAAATTCATTACATATTGATATTTCTTTTACAGGGCTACACACCTCTACACATCGCCTTACAGTTCGATCACGAAAACATATTCAATCTACTAGTCCAAGTATATGGTAAGATTATTTACTATTATCAATGTCTCTTCATAAAATAATTTGCTTTAAATTGTCTACTGCCCTCAAAGAACTAACTCGGCCTGCAATAACGAAAGATCGTCAATTTCAATCATCCAATCGATAAATTAGCCAATCCGCCAAGCGTATAACAAAGTCACATCGAGACGAGCGAGATCGTTTCATAAAGGGTCCGCGCTCGGTCTCTGAGGCTGGCCAAACAAGTCAGTCTCTCCCCCGCACTCTCGAGGGGGGTTGACTTCAAAAGCCTCTCGGCGCGTTCGCTGCACGCGTCGCCTATACCGTCCGCCTGTTTGACGTAGATTAGACGAGTCGCCGACGCACGTGAACGCGCGCTTACTAACCTTATCGCTTCGTTATATACCGAAAGCTCGATTATAAGCGCGTTGCTGCTCGATATATACACCCGTGGGCTGTAGGAGACCCGATTATCGATGATTTTGGACGGTGATTGGATGGGGAACGGGTTGGCTTTCTTGATTTTTTTAGGGGGAGTTTCGAGCTGATTGATTTGGATGATTTTTGAGTTTGAGACCAGGATTAAAATACGGCTTACATGATTTAACTCAATAATTAATATTTAATTAAAATTTTAGATGTAAAAAACCATTTTATCGGATTACTGCCGTTATATACAAATGCTACCATCAATTCTAACTTGCGTAAAAGCGAACATCATCATTGATAATTAAACCCAAACAGTTAAAATTAATAAAGCATTAAAAGAGTTTTACCAGATATACCTTTGAACATTTATTAAACTTCCCTATACCAGTATATAATGTATTTATTAATTTTGTATTTCATCATTGTGCAGGAGCCAACCAAGACATTCGCGATTATAGCGGTAAAAAAGCACGACAGTACTCGATCTCGCAGAAGGCTGCGGTCAGTCAGGACACGATGCGCAGTAAGTATCATGCTATTCGCCCTCACCCAGCGTATTATATAAGTTTTTGTATACAAATAATTGGATTATTATTGAGTTGATCCGATTTTCCATTCGCTATATAATAGCTTTATCGGAACTTCTTTTGATGTCATCTGGTCTCGCAAGATTGTCGAGACTACTGGCAAATTATACAGTTGGAAATAAACGTTTTTTCGTGGTAATTTTCTTTACGTGGATCTTTGAGAATCGCCATTGTTTTTGTAATCGCTTTTTAAGGAAACTTTTGCAGTAAGCTTCAATTTTGAATCAATTGAAATATCCTTAACTTAAATTAAAAAATCGTTAACAAATTATAGTCGTAATGAAAACTAAACATTAAAAGAATCAAACTCCAAAATGTATAACAGTCACATATTAAAATTCAAAGCTTCCTTTATGAGGAAGTAGTTCATGTTATCAAGAAAATATCCAGTGGTTAAATGTTTATTTTCAATGTGTGGATAGTATGTCAATCTATTTCGTTACGTTAGTCCTGTTATTTTAAAAAAATGTACTGTGAACTGCTTTTTTTCTCTATTTTTGTATCAGTCTATCTTGTAATGTTCTTGAACGTGAAATCCCTATTTTAGTCACCATTTACGTTACGAAATTTACATACGAGGTATTGATAATTAGAAATTACCTTAACTCACTGAATAAAACAATGGTATAAATAGACATAACACAGAAAAATATACTTTTTTAACTTTATTGCATGACGTTACAATGCTTTCTCTAAATCGTTTAGCAAATACATCTTACAGGGATGGGTTTTCAGAAACATTTCTATTCTGAAAGTTTTGATGGTTAATAGTGTAGATAGATTTGCAAGTAAAAGTTGTTAACTTTCCAAGGTTATTGATAATTAGTTTTTCTCTACTATCTACAGCTCTATTCTCTTTGCTTTTATATTTGCTTTACAGTTACTGTACTATGTAAATTGGAATTTGAGAAAAATTATCTATCTATATATATATTACTTTTAAGATAGAAACCCTAAAGATTTTTCTCAAACGTAAACTGTCGTATTCAAAAACAAGTCGGATACAGTTTCCATAATTATTGATTCCACTTTTTCTCAAACATACTTTAAAAAGTGTACAAGATACTTGTTATAAACGAAAATAAACAAAATTATTAAAATGGGTACATTCGAATATAAAGAATGATTATAAAACTGTATCTGTCACTTTATAAAACGCTATAAATAAGTAGTTTTAGACTGGCTGTTGGGTCTTCGAATTCGGTGTCCTTGCAATTCGCAACAGTTCAAAATCTGTAAAATTATCCAAACGATAACGACAGTAAGGACAGCGTAATTCGGCATCCTCCCAAAACAAAATGAAAACCCTCGCACTGTGCTCAGACGTAAGATTGACACAGTGCGAAACGAGCTTAAGATAAACTATAAAGTACACAACGCTGTTTTGGTGAGTATCGGGCTTCTGGATCTATTTCCTTCTGTTATAGGGAGACTAGCTGCCGGCGCGCTCAGGCAAGTTGTCCGTCGCACGCGAAGACCTACCGCACCTACACCCCGCTATAGAATAAACAAAAAGCATAAGTAGTACACGCGCGTGTGTGTGTGTGTAGTGTGTTGTCTTTGAGATTTTTTTTAATGAGAGACACTTCTTGAATGGAGTACATCTCGCTTGGTCCGACAGCGTGAGTATCTCGGAGTGGCTACGAGCTCTACGTCAAAACTTAAACGATTTGATTACCGCGGACGTAGAGCTAGACGTGGCATGGGACTTGAACAGCTTTTATTTTAAAAATCACGTTCTCGAAAGATTTTTATAACTCCGCAAGAATTGTTTTGTAATTGCGAAAAGAATCTAAAACAAATTATAGAATAAAAAGTGTAGAGATAACTTTAAGCAATGTCAGTTGTTCGCTTAAATTGTACAATACAAATGTAATTGAATAAAAAATATATGAAGTTGAATACTACAAAGAAATGAATTATTGATGATCCGAGCAACGAAAAAATCGATCGGTTATACCATCTACTTGTCTCTAAATAGTATACAAATAAACAAGAGACACGTGTATTTCACGCTAACAAAAGCCATCCAAGTCCACCGCTCGTCGACTCCTGCAACTTTTGCCCGCAGCGGAATGAAGCTTTAACGCTCGGCTCCTATTGTCTCCTTGTGCACGAAACGCCGCACTGTACGTATATGGAAACGAAAGTTCTTGTATGCAGAATCTTTTTGCCAGAACTCTTCCGTGTATCTTTTGATTAGACTAACTCGTTTGATGCTCTTTAGATTAACGCAACTATGACGTTTAACAATCATGGTAATTTAATGTACTAACACTGTAGCTTGTTGTATACGGGGTGCCATTGTTCGGTGAAAAATTCGGTTAGATGCACGCTTGCGAGTATGAAAGGAAAGTTTCATAGGCGATGTAATAAATCAGTAATAATTGAAAAATCATTTTTCACTGAACAACTTTCACGATTATTGTACTTGATTAACGATTAACCAAACCGATAGTATTTTCATCAATAAAATGAAAAATTGATTTAGATCAATTTTTATTCATTTTGAACAATTTTTACATTTAATTTCTGTAGTGAACAGTTTTTTCATCATAAAAAAATAATATATATGTTTACATTGAGCATTGAACATAACAAAAGTAACAGCCCACTCATAAAAAAAAATACTAATTTTCAATGCACATCAAGTTATTTTAATTTTTTGATAGTGAAACGACCATATGTCGTTAATTCTTTACCCCTGTATTTTATGCACACAAAAGGTATTCATCATAAAAATTTTGAGAGCTTTGAAAAATTTTATACGCGATACGAAGTGGGTACTTTTTCACACTTTCTCAATTAAAAAAATCGGCTGGATCTCTTTCTTCGTTAAAAATACTCCAAACATCATCAAACTTTTACGACTCGCTCTCTTCATTCAATTCATTACTGTGCCATACAGCGACGCCAAAGAAAACTCGTTTATTTCAACAGGCTAATAAACGATCTTGCAAAAAATAATTCTTTCGCAAAATTTCAAATCACGGAAACCTGTATAGACAACTCCAACAAACGCAACGCCTCCCATTTCTCGTTCATTTCGACGTTTCCCCGCGATTAATCCGCGGATAAAAATCTCTCGCGCAGCATTCGCACGAAACATATAGCGCATCCGATATGACTTATGTATTACACGCGTCTATGTATTATACGCTCGCATACGTATGAAATAACACGTTCGGAAATGAACACGCGCGATTTCACTCACTGACACAAAGACACACGAGTCGCGCATTTTCCCAAACTCCTTTTCTCAATGGGATGCCTCGGCTCGATTAGCACATAATACGCGCCACGAGCCGTTACGCGAATAGAAAGAAGGAAATTGAATGAGGATATATGGATATATGGTCGCATGGAAAAAGAAAGTTAACTATGACTTTTGTGTATGTCACAATCTTTATGTCAATGCAATACAACTTTTATTTTTTCTTACACGTGCTAATGTTATTAAGGAATAACTTAATAGGAAGATAATATATGCTTAAACAAACGATACTAACCTCATAAGGCAACAATGATAGTTAAAAAGAAAAAGTTTTACTATATCTCAGAAATGCCAATTTTTCTGCTCTATGTATAATGATATATATAGATAACCCTTTATTATGCTTAAACACTTTAACTTTTTCAAAACCGCTATAGTTTGCTTAAATATCTTGTATCGATTGAACTATATGTAGTTGGAGACATTTCTTTTCTAATTGAATAATTATTTATCGATGTTATGAAAAAAAATGATAATACTAATCTTGCTGTATTAATATAAAATAAAAACCATAATTATTATTGAATAATCAAGCAAAGGTTCTCTCAAATATATTTTTGATAATACGTAAATATTGCTGGCAACATTCAATTAAAAAAATTATAAAAGATAAATAACATCGAATAGTTAGTATTATAACAAGATTTATAAGCAATTCACTTTTTATTATTCTCTTACTTTCTTTATACTTTGGTACATTATAAAACTTTCGATGATCACCTGCATATTGATTAAATCCCGATTCATATAGCCGTCGATAAATTTCCAGAAATTTATCTTTGTAAGGCGATCCTCTTTCAAATAAGTTCACCACCTGGAGATACGCGAACACAGGCTTTGAGATTTTCATCATGACCCCTAAATTCTCTGCTTCTCGTAAAAGCTAGTTCAAAGAATTGGGTAATGACTTAATATATAATTTATTTTTATAAATATAATATATAATATAAATTTATAAATGCCCTTGTAATAGCGTAAGTAAAAGTTTTATGGCAATATTTACATAAGGAGGATGCCATCGTATCCCGCCGATAAATATCAATAGGCGACGCATAAAAGTACTAAAAACATGAAATTGTAATTTGGGGACAGACTAACAGTTTAGGAAAGATTACGAAAGTATAGCAAGTAATTTTTATTACGGAGGTCTAATGTATTACTTATTTTAAAATTTTATTTGGTTATACAATTTAAAGAAATTTTTTTAAATTAATAATATTCTAAAACTGTACCGATACGTGGATTCGAACTTCATGTGCTTCTGCATAAGAATTAACCATGCACTTACTACTGCGCTGTCATGACCTTAGAAATATTCCTTCACTGTATATTTTCAAAAACCTTTAAATGGCCTTTATATGGTACACGTTATATGCTATATGCAGAATAAAAACTCCGTATAATTGTGAATATATATCGTTTGGTGTATGTCACAATATTTATGTCAATACAATCCAATTTCTAATTTTCCTTACACGTGCTAATACTATTAAGGAAAACTAAGTAGGAAGATAACACACGCTTAAACAAATAGTGCAAACCTCATAAAAGATCAATGGTAGTTGAAAAGAAAAAGTTTTACTACATTTTAGAAATACAAATTTTTCTGTACTGTGTGCAATAATATATTTAGAATGCACTTTGTTATGTTTAAACAATTTAACTTTTTTTAAACTTCGATAGTTTGCTTGTAGTTTAAATAAACGTACAATATTTGATCTGAATTACTGTTACAGCATTGTGAATTGTTATTTTTAGCATAGGAGTCATCGAATTTAATTGAAGTAACTGGCGTGATTTGCATCAATTCCTTAAAAATAACTTTGTGTGTATATCTTCATCAAACAGTAATTTTATTTGATAAAAATTAATATTATTATTTAACAAAGGATTTTTAAAAATGTACATCAAAGTAGATTTAACTTGTAATTCTGTATTTATTGCATCAGAAAATATAATAGATAATAAAGTTCCGGTAATCATTTTATTGTTTGTGTTGTTTTCCGTCTAATTACTTTATTTCATACTTATTCGTCTTCTCTCATACTAGATGCATATAAAATTTTACTTTTATTTATAATAATTCTTACTAGAAGCTATTGTAATTTTTCCAATTTTGCTGTCTGTGACTGGATTACAAAGTACTATTGTAATTTTTATTTGGTAATTTTAACAAGCTTGTATGCGGGGACCAGATCTGATAGCAAAAGATCAAATTAGAAATCCCAAGATTTTTGTAAATATAATTGTAAACCTATTACTAACATATATGTATATAATCAATAGCCTAATGTTTGACGAAGACAATGAGATTCATTGACACAGATACAATAAAATCTATATGAGGTAAACGATACAGCTGAGTTAAAAATAATGTCCAAGTCCCTTACTTCCTTTGCCTTACGAAGCGTATCATTAGATATAGAAAATCAAATAGAAATGAGTTATTGAAAGAGATAATATTATATTTATCGATGTTTCAAGTTGATCCATTTTCTCTTGACCTATCGGCAAGAACGTTTACATCTAATTATATTACAAGACACGCGAGTCGCACATTTGCCCAAACTCCTTTTCTCAATGAGATTCGTTGGATTGATGTGTACAAAATACGCGCCGCGAGCCATTACGTAAGTGGGAAAGAAAGAAACTGTATGAGGATATATGGCGGGGTTGCATGGAAAAAGAAAGTTAACTATGACTTTTGTCTATGTCACAAATCTCAATGTCAATACAATACAATTTTTAATTTTGCATATACGTGCTCGTACCATTAAGGGGAAGGCGAAGCCAATAATGACCGTCACCTAACGTCATTTTTCCAAAAAATTTTCTAGTTTTTACAAAGTAACATAAATCTGTTTTAAGTAACGGAAATACTATATTTTATTCTAGAATTATAACAGCAGTGTACAAAATAGTGCAATTGTTAAGTGTAATAATCATTATTAATTGAAATGGAGGATGCTTTTCTCCTCTTTTTGTAAGATATACAATCACGTATGATAATCGCAACACAAACAATACATATGTCGTCTTTCTACTGAAAAAAACAATATGAGGTTACATGACAGAAAAACTTAGTAGGAAGCTAAAACACGCTTAAACCAATGACATTAAAGAAGACTTTATTATGTTTAAACAATTTAACTCTTTCAAAACTTCGATAGTTTATATCGATTGAACTATATGAAGTTGCAAACATTTTTTTTGCAGTCCATAATTATCGATGACATGAAAAAAAGATCAAAATACTCAAAGGCTCTCTAAAATATATTTTTTATAATACGTACATATTGCTGGCAAAATTCCGTTAAAAAAATTATAAAAGATAAAGAATATCCAGTACTTAGTATTATAACAAGATTTATAAACAATTCACTTTTTATGATTCTCTTTCTTTCTTTAAACTTTGGTATATTATAAAACTTTCGATGATCACCTGCATATTGATTAAATCCCGATTCATATAGCCGTCGATAAATTTCCAGAAATTTATCTTTGTAAGGCGATCCTCTTTCAAATAAGTTCACCACCTGAAGATACGCGAACACAGGCTTTGCGATTTTCATCATGACCCCTGAATTCTCTGCTTTATTCATTTGTAATAAAGCCATTGCAATATGTGATAAGCACATACTATTTTTCTTTTCTCTTAAAGTGCTGTAACACTTTGATATATCATCTACCAAAACAACTTTACGTTTTATATTTTGAAAATGTTCATCAAAGTTATTCATGAAAACTGAGTTGTAATCAAATCTAATGATGTAAGGTTGCAAATTAGATTTGTCAAGCTGCTGAAAAGTATCTAATTTGACCTCATCATAGAATATTCTAGATTCCAAAATGTTCGAAAAAATATTTGCATTAAACATTTGAACGACGATTAAAATACTAAAGAAAAATATTCTATCCCTAGACTTGTGTGGGCGTACGGGAATAGCTACACCAAAAATTGATCGTACCATGTCTAAAATAGCTAGCTTTTTACTTATAATTTTTAATCGGTGCATTGCATATGTAATAAAAATAGTCATTAAAACCAAGTAAAGTATGGGCCCAAACGCATGTATAGAAACCTTAAATTTAGACGTAGGAGAAATAGGCACAACAGCGATAATAGAAGTTAGACTGTACTCCAAAGGTACATATACTGAATAAGGGATTATTAACAGCGAGGGTAAAGCTAAAGCATTGACAGAATCTGTTTGGAAATGCTCGATTACATTATTTAAAATATTTCCTGATCCTATACTATATGTTAAAGAAAAGTTCAAAACTTCTGCTGCAACTAGTATTACACCATTACCTAAATTAACGACTGTCATGTTACATTTATTTTTGGTGAGATAACTAATTGGTGGATAATCAAACACAAGAAATTTGAAGGGATATCCATTAATGTTTTTTAGTTTATTTGGAAAAATCTCAACTTTTGATGATAATTTCTTTTTGCTAAAATCATCAAAAAATGGATTAAAATAATGTAGTCTAGGTGTTGTCTTATTATGTCCGTAATCTATGATAGAAAAATCTAAGAACTTTTTCTTCCATGCATACCTGAGTATTGTTTTAAAGAGGAATTCGCATTTAATGTCTTTTAAGAAGATTAGCAAACATTTTGGTCTTGCATTGTTTGAAGGCTGTTGCGATATTGAGTCTAGGATATACTGGACATTCTTCAACACGTTGTCACACTTATAATTTAAATAAACATACAATACTTCACCTAAATTACGGTCACAACATTGTGAATTGTTATTTTTAATATAAGAGTCATCGAATTTAATTGAAGTAACTGGTGTGCCTTGCATCAATTCCTTAAAAATAGCATTTTGGTCGGACGTATGTACGTCTTCATCAAACAGTAATTTTATTTGATAAATATTAAGATTATTATTTAATAAATTATTTTTTAAAACGTGCATCCAAACAGATTCATCTTTTAATTCCAAATTTATTGCATCAGCAAATATAATCCACAGAAATAAGAAAGTTCCGGTAATCATTTTATTTTTTTGTTTTAATTTTCGTTAATTACTTTATCTCATACTTTCTTCATTTTCTTTAATTGTTTTAAGAATTTTTTCTCGGAGTATCGATGATAATTTTTAAGTTGGTGTAATTATTGTAAGCAATAATCAAAAAAACCTTTCACTAAACAGCTAAAGGAACTCTTAACTGTTGAAAATAGAACTTTGTACTTAACTTTTTCGTTTTCATGTAGCCTAACAGAAACTTGTGTTAAAAAATAATTTTGTTTTTACAATCGATTTTACTACGAATAAATTTAGAAAACTGTTTATCCTTTTTTATATATTTATTTATCTATTTATTTACAAACAGGAAAAAGTCTCTGAAATACAAAAATATAATTGTTACACACAGGCAAACATACAGGAAAAAATAATACTTCTAATTTTTGTAAAAAAAAAAAAAAACTCATCATGTGCCTATAAAATTTTCATTAACTTCTAAAATAAAATCTATTACAAGAACAAAGTTTTCTCTATGAGGAAGCAAAAATCTAATAACGATTTCATTCATCAAACACTCTATTTTAAGAAAATTAGGGTTTCCGCTTTATTTTTTCCCCCACCTTGGTCTAAACTCATATACGTAATGGCACAATTCCTCGGTAGTTCGAAATTAATGAGAGAAGGTACTACGAAGTGACGTCAAGGTTCCCTTGTAGCATTTTCGTGACAATTGTCTCGCGGCATCTCCATTGAATTATGATACTTTTAAATCGAAACCAAGCAGAAATTACACGCATTCACGCACTCGCACGACTTACACCTAACTCACACATACATACAATAAACAGAAACAAATTATATATGGATTCACTTTGTTTAATTACGAAAGAGCGCTGCTTTAATAATGCATATGCCTCCCTTTTCTCTTCTTTATGGGCTTGTAATCTTAATTCATTAGAAAATAAAACAGCCGATTTGCATTTAAATGAGGTGTTAACGAGATCGTATAATAATAAAAACATTAAAATCGTATTTTTTTAATGTTTCTGTTTTCCTTTTCTCTTTTCCTTTATCGCGTATGCGTATTAAATTTTATATTATGTTGGACATGGGTAATTTTCATTACTTTCATAATGGATATTATATTTAATTATACGGCGTGCTTTTGTTGTTTGCTCATTACGTATTAACATTTATGAATATGAACATGTGAACGCCGACTTTGCACATATTGTTTTGAGAATAATGATAAAAGCTGTACATGTACTATCTGAATACAATAATGCTGAGTCTGTAATTTTTAAGTATGTTATGAAAATTGGCCATGTATAATATGCATCCCAAGTCTATATAGAAATTCTATGTTATGAGGTAAATAATCAATAACAAACATTATGTTGCAATCTAACAAATAATGATTAATAATGCATTTGGACTGATCTACTTATAAATAATTATCTCTAGACGATCTAATACACTTATAAGCATTTTGTAAGCCGAAGAATGTGTCAATGACTAATCAAAATTTATTTGTTTCAGCACTTTTGCTTTGAATATTGCCAGCTGTATGAAACAAACAAAAAGACATCTTTCTTACGGTTTAAATCATTTTAACAAATTCATTGAAATATTATTAAAATGTTTTAATACAGATTTAATATAGAGCTAGTTGGCCATATTTGAAACAATGATATACTTAATTATCGAATTAATCGCATAAACGCTTTCGCTTAATATATCTTTTTAAAATCGACTAACTTTCTGTATTTGTTAAATGCATCGACGAGCGCTTCGTATAATCAGTGTGTCTGTTTTCTCTTTCAGAAATAAAGGCAAGGAAAAAGCATGCAGGTAAGAATAGTTGATTCTGACGGAATGGAGGGAATTATTTGATCATGGAAAAAGAATCCCCATCCGTTGTTTTTGCTTCTTTTTTTTTTACTTTCGTTGCTGTGTAATGAAAACTTGTTAAAATGGAAGATATTGCTTTTCTTTAATTGTTTTTCGATTAAAAGTTTATATTTGTTGAACGAACATGTGCGATCCCTTTGCCTCTGTGCTTGCTTCATTAAATTTTGTTGAGAATTCTTTAATTGTGCTTTTTATTCTTTCTTCGACTGAAAATTACATCCTAATCACGTACTTTCTCCCTAATGTTTGTTCTCGACTTATTTGTTGTTTTTTCAAAATTAAACATTTTTATTTATATAGCATTATGTGCAAAATTTACTTTAATCTTGCTTTTATATATATGCTAGACAAGTATAGTTGAGTAAGTTATTGAAATACCGTACCACTTAAAAACAATTATTAAAACATGTGAAACATTGAAAACTTAAGAACTTGTCTAGCTTATATATAACATAAATTATTACCCCTCAAAATTCATATAAACTAGTATTTCTTTGCGCAAGTCCATTATCTTTAATTATTTCTAAGTTCGATAGTCAAAATTTTATCCTGATTTCCATACTATACCGCGAGCATGGATATAGAAATAAATAAAATAAACGAAATTATTAACGATAACGCCGTTCTTCGACACGCAGAGAAAGATCTTGGTTTCCTACGTATTGGCTCCCTGAATGTTCGCGTGAAGCGCACGACAGAGGCCTTCAGCCAATTCCTGGGAGTAACAACTAACGCCTCCAGCAACAACAGCGAGAAAATCCACAAAACCTGGGGTTCAGCAGATAATCTGCCTGTGAGTATGCGCATACATTTCTAAAGTCAGTTTACTCAGTTTGAAATATGTATAACATTAACATATTTCATTCAATGTAATTACGCGGGTTTTTACTTATACGAATTTATAAAACATTTATTTGACAACGAAATGAGAAAGAGAATTCTTTTCGAACAATTTGATATTTTAAACATAACAAAACTTTTAATATCTAGATTCTGATTATATACACAATAAAAAAAATTAATCTGGGGATGCCAGAGTCACCTGTTTTACCGACATTAAGTTTTTCGAACTTCCTGATTTAATAAGTTAACCGATTAACTAGCATTCTATCATCTCCTAAAGTTTCAAATCAATTCGATAATTTGTTAAAGAGAAAAGTTTGAAATACCGACTCCGACGCCTCTTAAACCTTCAAAATAAACACACCAAATGGACGCGTTTGAAAATGAAAAACACCTTTACTTACAGGCCGACAAGCTGATGCCGCCGCCAAAGTACGCGGCGATCAAGAAGCGCCGCAGCCGACGAGCCACCGACTTTGTCTCCACACGTTCAAGCAACAGCAGCCTTCAGACGGCAAGTCAG
Organism: Megastigmus stigmatizans; assembly: GCA_900490015.1. Lineage (NCBI taxonomy): Eukaryota > Metazoa > Arthropoda > Insecta > Hymenoptera > Megastigmidae > Megastigmus > Megastigmus stigmatizans. The sequence continues at coordinate 3,133 of UELV01135351.1, read as the reverse complement.
CCAAGTACACCAACGCCACTGGGTAAATCCTCGTCCACGAGTCGTCGTCCAGCTTCTGTATCCTCGCTACCGACAACCGGAATAAATCTCCTCGGACAGCAGCTAAGCAACAGTAAAAGTCCGCTCAAGGAACCTCTGCAGCAGCAACATCAACAACAGCAGCAGAACAACGACTCGGATTCTGACGGCGCTTGCGGTTTCGATGCGGGATGGCGAGGATCCGCGTGAATTGGGATTTTCTTCTTAGCACAATTACTTTTTTAAATTATTTCACCAGTGCTATACAGGATTTTTCGACCAAATGTTATTTGTTACTTTAGTTCTTTGTGAAGAATCCTTTTTAGATCGGATGAAGCGAACCCGGTTTTTATACGTTTACGCTCTAGGGATTGATCCTTTAAGAGATGAATTTTTAATTGACGACGAGAAGGAATGTAACTAGGTTTTAACAAAGTTCTTCGTTTCTTTGCGAGTGAATTTATTACGATTAAAGTTATGACGATACAGCGGTATCTTAAGCTTAAAGGATAATAGGGTATTTCGACATAAATTTTAAAGCACATTTTGGGCAAAATAATTTCGACAATTTATCAGAAGCAATAACATTAAAATAAATGTAGTGACAAAAAATTGGTTTACTCAACAAAACTTGTTGGAAGAAATTCATTCTTAGGTTTAGGGCCTTTGTTTAAGTGCCTTCAATTTCAGAATTTAAAAAGGTGTGACGATGAAAACGTAATTCTGATCAATAATTTAAAGTTGAATAGTAATAATTATCTGCTCAGGTTTATGAAATACAATCAAAAATCATTCATGGGTTATGTGGATTTAAAAAGAGGTGGAGACGTATCTTAATATAATTTTTAAAATAGTTTTCTCAACCTAGAAAATTTGCGAGTAATAAATTTGCTGATAATTTTTATTAAAAATATGAAAAACCGCATCAATACTTGAGTTTTAGTATATATTTATTATGATCTAGATACAAATTTTAGAATATTGCATGAACTATCATTCAGAATGCTACTTAAAAAATTGTTAGACAAATTTACTTCATATAAATGTATGTTTCATTCAATATTTGTTGCTCTTAAATATATAGAATGACTCATACATATTAATTCTTTAAATATTTTAATACTTTTATTTTAGGTACCATAGATAAAGAAGTAAACAAAATTAAGCAACCCAAATGTATATCAAAATATGGTAATAATGATGTAATATTAATCTGTATAATACTGCCGTGGCATATAATGTAATCATGATATCTCATCATTTTGTTGTACACATAAATGGTTGCCCAATTATTTCTAATTTTTAAAGAAATCCTGTAAAAATATTTAGGATGAATTTATAATTATCGGATCAGATTGTTAATTAGATCAATCCCCTTCTTTTCTGACATTATTTATCGTTACATGTTACTAACGTTTACAATTAGGTTTAGAATAGTACTTCTCGCTTCGCTCGGGCGAAAAACGTCCCATGCGCTAAAAAAACAACTTACACACCAGTGCCGAAGAATATTTTATACCATGAGAGCCTAAAAATTATGTCAAAGTTGCGATTTTTAGCTTAGAGTGGTCATCAAGTATCAGGTTTATTTCTAATCACACATAATTTAAAAGATTTTATATTTTCGATTTGTTGTTCATACCGTACGGCTTGCCTTGTAAAATATGTTTTGTACACAAAATAATAAAATGCAATGCCCTAGTGCAAAGCTTTTATATTGCATGATTTTGCGATATTTTTAATTTATAATTCAATATGATTGTATTAAAGTATTTTTTAAACTATGTGTTCCCTATTTATAATGTATGATTCGTTTTGAAACATCACATCATGTAATGAGTCTTTGATATTATGTAAATAAAATATTTATAATAATTATTATTTTATCTATTCTTTCATTCGCTCCGTATATTTACGAACTTGAGATCTTATTTAATATTTTCTCAGGGGTTTTAATGTCTGATTATATTAAATTTATGTCACTGTTTCTTTTGACGATATATACTAAAATAGATCTTTCTTACAAAAAAAAACGGAATAGATCTTTGTTACACCGAATTTTTAGTATATTATACATGAATATAATAGTTTCTTCTTGCATATTATTCTAAGATAGATCCTTATTGTTGAACCGTCGATTTCCAATTGTATTTTTTACGTGCCGAATCAGATTCACCAGCAAATATAATCCATAAAAATATAAAACTTACTGTAAACTTTACGATTTTATGCTATACGCTTTATCGGTGATAATATACCATAATATAAGCAATTTCAAATTCTCATAAGGCAGCAAAAGCTGGAAGTTTTCTGAGGAAAAAAGAATGTATTGCAGGCATATGCATACACAAATATATATAACATAAAAAAAATACGCACACACATAAACGCCTATAAAATGCACATACATACGTAAAAAAACACATAAATATACTCCTATAGAAATATATGCATAACCACACATACCCATATAGACACGCACCCACGCTAAAAAGTAAATTGTGAGAATAACACACGCGATATAAACGGAGACTGATAAGGAGACGAAATAGCCAGGAAGCTAGTTAATATAACAGAAGTATTTCTTTTCATCTATCCCTGCAATATATTCTTCCCCGTTTAGAGAACTTCCAATTGTCGAATATCGAATAGTTTTAGGCATTTATTTTATTTCATATTTTTTTCATTTTAATAATCTCCAATTATCTTCAATACTAATTTTTGTTTGAACCAAAAAGTTTCAATCTAATTTGTAGTCTGTACAAAAAGTGTAACTGATTATCATTAAAATGTTTGATTCTTGTCATTTATTATTATGTTTGTACCAAACGGTAACAGAAAATTAAATTTTTGAAAATGGTACAGTGTTTTTCCAATTTTTCAGTTTTCGTGTAGCAATAATCCCAGATAACAATTTGATGGCACGGTATGTACAACGTGCGTACATGCGTGCTGCATGCGCAACGCCATCTGGATGTCCTGCTACAACGTTAGATGTTGAGCCACGTGAAAGCATGCGTGCTTTCGGCACGCATGGCAGCATAGTGCAATCAGGGTGTACAGCATTATGCAAGCACCCGGATTTCACGTTTTAAAGAGCGTGCAGCCTAAAAAC
>UELV01135350.1:0-18809 GCA_900490015.1 Megastigmus stigmatizans | reverse complement strand
TAACTGCAGAAGTACAATATTAATAGTTAAGAAGAGTCCTATTTGAAATACCTAGTCACCGTCATTGCAGATCCTTATTTTATTCAGTGAATTTCTGAGTAAGCGCACTGGTTTATATTGAGGCACATTCTTTGTGAAAAGTTATTTATATTTTGCCAAAATTGATGTAATATTGTTTAAAAAAGAATATATATGCATTGTACACTGAAAAAATTATTTGATAGATTTGACAACTCCGAACAAAATTAGACCGTATTTATAACATATATTTTTCCAAGATTTCAAAACTACGATTAGTCAATTTGTATTTTCACTAAGTGTAGCATTCGCTTTTTGGCCAGTCACGCGAATATTTTGATTAAGGAGGCTCATTAATTTTAACAAATAGTTACAAGATGTTAAATATTTGATATTTTTCTCGTCTACATATATAGATATTATGAAATTATGGTAAAAATGTGAGTGCATTCGACAGCATCTGGAAAATCAATCGTATAAACATTCCTTTTATAGATGGGCTCTTACGGAAGAGTCGCTCAAGATAACAGTAAAATGTGCGCAACTCGTGTAATAAAAGCTACAGATGTAACTAAAATATATCTAGAATGGAAGTTTATTGATTTCCAAAATGGATAGACTTAAAAAAATAGGCGTTAGATATACAACACATTTTTGCGAAGAGCAAAACATAAAAAAGCACTGCTTTTAGACTACTACAACTCGTCGATCACGAGTAAGAAGGAGATTGCTCAGTGTCCATTTAGAAAAGGGGAATAACTCAGAATTTGGTCAGAAAAGGAGATAAGTCAGAATTCGTTTCAACAAGGGGACAACTCGCAAACATCCATTTTTCTCCCGACTTTAAGGAGGTGTTCTTTAAGCGATTAACATAGAAATTATTTTAAAATGTTACAATCGCATTGGAATCATTGATATATTTCGAATGTATAACATTTTTGTTAAAGTATAGATAGAGAACAGCAGAATGAAGCACTCAGGAAGTATAATCGTAAAAAAACTCTTTATCGAAATCGACCCGCTCGTATACTTAAGACACGTCCGTTCTTGTGCAACGATGGACGAACAGTGCGAGCGCCAGAGACGCTAAATAGAAGAGTCATGGAAAAACATATAGAAACGGTGCGCGGCGTGGATTACCGCACACAAATACGTAAACTCTTACAATTTTCAAAACAATTCTACAGAAATCGCGTTAAATAAGTCCATCTTAAAGGCTACAGGAACTCAGAAGCCATTATTAATTAATCATGATAAAAGAAATACCAAAAAACTGCGTTTAGTTAGCAGCGGGTTCAAAACTTTTTAATTTGTACGCACCATTTTTCGTTGCTTCAGAAACAAATCGAAAAGTTGTAGACTATCAATTTATGTTAGAGATGGTTTAAAGATATACGTAAAAATGATGAAACGTTTGCAAAATTTCTGCGCATCACATACGTCTGCTGAGTTTTGACATAAATTATAACTATTAAAGCGATACATAAATAATTTTGTTTAAAGGGTCATGAGTACTAAGCATATGCGAGAAAATAATGTATGCGCATGCAAGAGACCTTGAATTTTTTTTTAAACTAAATTGAATATGATGTATAAGTTCTACGCCAAATTGGATTATTGGATATTATATATTATGCACGCTTGGGGTGCTTTCACCATTGACATGCAGCCCAATCAGAAAATGTGTCCCTTAATTGAGAGTGTCATTTTTAAATTCAAAAATAACCTCATTCCTCTTAACCCTCACCCCATCGTTATACGCTTTCGACGTTTTCTTTCAAATTAGAACTAATTAGGTTACTGAAAAAATCATTTTGCCAAAGAAATAATATACAATTTCTCTTATAGACTCTATATGAATAGGCTTTAGGTCTTAGGTACTAGATATAGAACTTTCGAATTTGGTTTTACGGCGTTTACGGGAAAAATAGTAATAAATTCCTCAATCTATTTTTCCAAATGGAACATCACCTATTATTTACTGAGATATTGCTGTTTCAATGACTTAGAATAGTTTTTAATTTTTTTCGAGAAAACGAAGAGGGTGCAGATGAAATAAATAATAGCAGAACCGAAGGATGCAGTTAAAAATACGTACATTGGTATTTTTCTTGTTGCGATTGTCGATTTGAGACTTAACGGGTTAATGTAGTTATTCATTAGTTCTATTGCTTCAGCCCGTGTTCTCGCCACAGATATGATTGCAGTATCATCTGCGTATGACATCATACAATTTTTTGGCATTGTTTTCAAGAGGTCATTATGTAAATGATTTTCAATCCAATTTTTATCAAATGTCCTCTTAAGTAACCCTATTACTGTGCCCTTTGGTTTTCCCATAAAAACACATTGAACCTTATATTGTCTGCTCCCTATTTGTATGCCCCCTATTTGTGTGCCTAACCTAGACAAAGTGTATTACTTTAGAGCTTTCACAAATGCTTAGAACGTATTACTTTGCAATTTAACTGAGAAATTATAACTCGAGTTTCATAACAAAAATCTATTAAATGAATTTTATTTATTTGTTCTTTTTTATGAGCGTTTATAAGATAAAAGCATACAAATAGGGACAGGCTCACTAAATGGGCCTAATGTGTAAGATCAGATAATACAACTTTATATACATATTCATAAATTTATCGAAACTTTTTCTTCTACGTATAGTACGTACAGATGCAGTAATAAAGCTTTACTAAAATAATCTATTATGGAATTTTGAAAGTTCAGTAATTTCTAGCCAGGTGTCCAAGAAGGTGAGTCGTCATGTGCTGGGATTTCTGGCCCGATTCTCTCGAATAAATTCGCCATTTCATCCAAAATTAACTAGAAAGTAACTACAAGCTGGAAATTTCTTGCAGAGTAGTTAAATGTTTATAGTTTCACGTCTTGTAATTAATTTCTATTAAGTCTATAATATAATTTTAATGGTGGCTTCTTAGATTTTGTTATAACTTTAAGCTGTTCCCAATTTGGCCACTAGTCGGCGACTTGTTTAATTAGACACCCGAATATCTTATAACGCAATAAATATATTCTTCTCTCAGTTCAGTCCGTATATAAATATTATTTAAAATCATCACAGTAGTCCATAATAATTTTTGTAATATTTCTTTATCAGCCCCCTGCACCGCAAGTACCGACGCTGCAAGCTTCCACTTCTGCAACCGTAACAGAGGAGCCCATAAGGACTCAGAGGCAAGAGTCGGAACCCGTACCGGCCGTAAACGATGCTGTGTCCATAAGCGATGTACTACTCGCGAGCGATGCGCAGCCCTGCACGAGCGATGCACTGTCCATTAGCGATATACCGCAGGCTACGAGCGATGATCCATCCGCGGAATCTCCTCCACCGCTCCTCTCGAAGTCTCCCTCGCTGTCGGAAAAATCACCATCCGAGGGATCCCCGAGTGCGACCGTGATACCGCTAGATTCCTCCCAAGAACTCGAGCTCGAGCTGCTCGAGGAGCCGGCGACTAGTCCACTGCTACTGGTCACGGATTCGTGGCGCAAAGCTAATCGGGACCGTCTGCCACCGGAGGCTCCCTCACCGCCCAGCAAGGAGTCGTCGAGCGACAGCGTTTTCACTGATACGGATGAACAGCTGGACGAGCGGGATGCGAACTTGTCGAGAGTTCGACATGCAGAGCCCATTGTTTCGACCGTTCGATTTCGTAAGTTCTACATCGGTTTTGTTACAGCGAAATATAAGCCAGCTTTTAGGAGTATATAGCTTTTGAATCGGAAAAAAATGATAAAAAGCAGAACAAATTATTATTTAAATAATCTAAACTGTTCCTCGTAACGATATCATATAAAGGACTTCTTTAAAATATATAGAATAATCGAAAAGAATTAGTTACGGAACCAAGTAGTTACTTTTAAATGTTTCTATATAAACGAACACGATATAAATATGGTGAAACTTTTTCAAAATGTTCAAAATTAACTAAAAAATTAAGTTATTATATTTTTAAAATTATTGCGACTTCACCTCCTTAATCAAAATATTCGCGTGACTGGCCAAAAAGCGAATGCTACACTTAGTGAAAATACAAATTGACTAATCGTAGTTTTGAAATCTTGGAAAAATATATGTTATAAATACGGTCTAATTTTGTTCGGAGTTGTCAAATCTATCAAATAATTTTTTCAGTGTACAATGCATATATATTCTTTTTTAAACAATATTACATCAATTTTGGCAAAATATAAATAACTTTTCACAAAGAATGTGCCTCAATATAAACCAGTGCGCTTACTCAGAAATTCACTGAATAAAATAAGGATCTGCAATGACGGTGACTAGGTATTTCAAATAGGACTCTTCTTAACTATTAATATTGTACTTCTGCAGTTACTGAATTGGCTATATTTTTCAAAATTTTGTTACTTTGCGAAAGAGAAAGTATTGCAGTATAATTTCAAGGGGTTACACCTATAGAATTGGAAAAATGACACCTTTTACAAAAACTTTTTTCGTTGTTCCAACGTGAAATTAATTAATTAATTATTAATATAAGTAGATAATTAGCAATTGTTTTTAGAATTTTTTTTATGACAAAAAAATCGGAAATAATCAGGAAAGTACATAGCTCTTTTCGTAGAACGTCTTTTTTCGGAATGACTTACGGTGGAATATATGTGGCGCGAACCTCTTATCGGAAATCAAAAGCGTTGAAAATTCTGTGAATATATTATACTCTTAATAGGGTCTAAACGAAGAATTTTATCATATTTTGATGTTTCTCAAATAATCACAACAAAAATAAAAATCCCAACTTTAGGAATTCTTACTTTGATATTTTGCAATAAAAGAATACATTTTTACATAGTGTGATTTTAAATCATTCATTCAGTTCTTGGTCAGATGTTCAATTGCAGGTTATGGGTAGATATTCACTTCAAATAGCGCTAAAGCTTAAAATATTGTTTTCTAGCCTGAAAACTTAGAAGATGCCGTATTGCATGATAGTAATATTTTGTGAGAAAGATTATTATAATGATAGAAAAAGTCACACGAAGTGGAAAGTATTTTTTAATGTCAAGGTATTTGTTAGAGTTTAATTGATACATTAATAAACTGTGTCCCAAGCCAGTCCCACGCAACTTTTATAAAAGTATACACAAACTGTATAGGATGAAAAATATAAAATAATAGAAAATCTTGCAAAATTCTAATAATTTTAGTTATAAAATAGTATAAATGTGAAAAGGGGACATTGGCAGGAATTCATACAAATTTTAAGGTCAGTAGTATAAATATAAATAAGACTTGCAGTACTTACAACTGATATTTAGTACAAATGTGATTTGGAGAATAATTGGGCCTGGGTGAAAGACAATGGAAAAAAATATCCACTAAAAATCTGTCGACAAAAAATAGAAAAGAAAGGAAAAAAAAGGTCAACATTATGGTAGGGAGAGAGAGAGCATATCAATCAGCACTTCCGGCTCTTTATACGAATGCGCGCGGTGTGATGGTCGCGCGAGCCTGCGCACTCACTATATAACAAAGTATATGTATAGCAGTAGGGCCAGTAGGGGAACCTATACACACACACACACACACACACACACACACACATATATATACATATGTATGTGTGTGCGTGTGCGTGTGTGTGTGTTCTATAGGCAGGCAAGTTGGTTGACTCGGTTAGACTTAGACACGCGGGATAATAACAGGTATACACGGGCCGCATCAATCGACGCAGGGCGCGCGGCGGGCGTCGGTCGCGCGTCGGCACTACAATAACAAATACGCGCGTATACGTATATAAGAATACTGCAGGCGAGAGCCGGGACAGGACTCGCTCCCTCTCTTCGCCGCGGCGAGCTCGGATTCGGCGCGATGCTCGCCATCCAAGGCCTATCCTATGCACAGTAATAAGGATAGTGTCCGTTGAGCTTCGGTAGAATCGGTACGCGTGCCCTATACCTACCAGCCGATATGTACACATTTCAAAGCGCGCTATCGGCTTTCCTCGCTTAGTTCGGTATATTAGGAATCCGGTGTCTCGATCGCAGAAGCACCTGCCTCCGCTTGCTCAGCTACTTTGAGGGATTTTCGCGCGGCCAAAGAGTCAGTTTTAGCGTCTACGAAATGAATTGAGCGTGTGCAGCGATAAGGGCGAGGGGCTGCGAGCGGAAGCTTTCCCGCAGTATCGGGATATCATGTGGCTGAGTGTCGACTCGCGACGACGGCGGCGGCAGTGCATCAGTCAGAAGCGGCGAGAGCCGATGATCGAGGATGCACATGGTGTGGTGCAAGCGACGGGAGAGTCGCTGCGCGTGGGGGCGCAAGTCGAGCTCGTGGAGGCCTGGCCTGATCGAGGGCCTGCTGATTCCAGGTACGAGGGCCAGTCGAGGCGCCTCCGTCTCCTCGGACCAGCTGGAGACGCCGAGGAGTAAGCGTCGGCACACGACTACCGTGGCCGACTGGTGCGGCGAGACCAAGGCGCTCAGGAGGGTGGCGAGTTTCAGCCTGGACAGGGCGAGCGGTGAACCGCCGAGGCGAGACCACTCGGCCGACCCGGCGCGCCGGCCTCATCGGCCTCATCAGCCTCAGAGGCTCGATCTCAAGCTCTACGAGCGCTTCGAGGGTGAGTTGTAATATCTTCTTTGTGTATCGATCGTTTGTGTGTCGATGGCTTGTATGCCGGCAGCTCTCGCGCGCACTTTCTCGCTATCCGATGCGATGCAGCTTATCCAAATGATTTGGTAAATTATTGTCGTTGTATGAGAAAAGGTACCACGGAAAAATGATCTATTAGCTACTATAGGTGTGTTTTTATATTTACTAATTATCAATTGTGTGACTTTGAAAAAATACTCGAGTATATTCTTAAAAAATCGGTTTATATAGTAGCGAATATTGATCATTTAAATTAGAACGATTAATGCAATCCAATCCAATAAATCCATATTGGATTATAATGTACATGATGATTGTATATCGGACTATGCATGCACGAAAACTGTTAGCGATTAAATTAGTCTTAGGATCGATCTCGTATATTAATCAGTGATCAGGAACAAAGATACAAAATCAGTGTATATACATATAAGAATCAGTTTTATAATTTTTTATTGATTGCACATTATATCGACTATTTTGTGAAACCAAACATTTTTTTATATAGTTTTAAGCCCATGGGTAAATTACACGCGAGAAAAATATCTTACTTCTTTGATAAAAGAAGTAGTTGATCCTGCATTTTAGCTTAATATTATCTCGGAACGTGACGAGTCAGCGCAGATATGATACATGGAGACAATATGAAGAGGAGAGTAGCAGCGCGGACATTAGTTCAGAAGTGGTTGGAGCACTCGACTTCGGCGCGAGACGTTTCGGGTTCGAATCGCGTTCATTCGCCTTTTTTATTAAGAAGTCGCACTTCATATTAAACTCGGCCGTAACAATACAAAAGAAAATCTAATTTTACTCGGTCTATTAGGTGCTGTATTCCTATAGTTAAATAAGAGTGTAACTAATAAGTTGCGATTAAACAAGTGATTAACATTTATATTATAATAATATTTTACATAATTTCACCTCATACAATGTCTATGCTTTGGAAATGGGTTGCTTTTGGACCTTTCATTGAAAAATGTTTGGTTTGTATTGCAAACAGATCTAATTCAACTATTTCAATTATATGGACCTTACTGATTATAAACGGGCTTCAGAACCGATTTCTATAAGCATGCGCGGAAAGAAAATGTGTTTTTTTTTCAATAAAATAGTGAGTATGTTTGAGTTTACGTTTAAGAAACTATTTTTATTTCATTATTTGATTACCCTTATCATTTAGTTTCTGCACAAATTTGATAATTAAAACAAATCTCTATTGTTATTCACTCTCTATTATCTATAAAATCAAGAATATATTAATATCGAAATGACTCAATCAAAACTCTTTAAAAAATCCAAGTGGTGGTGCACACCGACCACAACATTCCCAAGTCCGTAATAGCGATACACACACACAATACAATGCGCATGCAGTAGCCTTCCGAGGCGCGCTAATTTTTGCACACCGCCATGCTATATATATGTGTCTCGCAAAATGACGTACAATGGGCGGTAGGAAAGTGGCGATCTCCATTCAAGCCCCTAAATGCCGCACTGTAGGTATAACTCCAAAACAGCTTTGATCAAAGCGCGAATTGAGAATCGAGAGCATTCATCTGTTTGGCAGTGCGCGTCGTAAACAAACTAGAAGCGAACTGCAGAAGCGCGCGCGCGAAAGAGAGAGAGTGAGAGAGAAGGAGAGAGAAGCCATCATCGGAGATAAGGCGAGCCGATAAATGCTTCGCCACGTTCGGATCTCGCGTTAGTCTGTGTCGGGGAAAAGTGCAATCGTGACGCGGCCGGAGAGCCGCGCGAGACGCGTTTCCGCCCCTTTAAGTACTTGCCTCGGCTATACTACGATCAATCTGCGATCTGCCTACATATGCGTGACCGCGTGCACTTTTACTACGCACGGTACACTTGTGCGGCTGTGCTCCTAATCGAGAGACAATGTGCCGATGTGTCGAGCGACTTAAATACTTGGGCAGATGAAAATAACTTGGCTGCAGATAACAGTGACTGTTGTTATTTAATCTATGCGTGTTTATTGCATGGGCAAATTCCAGAATCTCAATCGCGTCAAGGTATTCAATGCTATTTCCGTTTCATTTTTCATCTGTATCATTTTCCTATTGCACCGATCAAATTACGAGTTTGGGAAGACCATCGAGAAATTAACGGACGATATATATTATAAAGAAACAATTTCTAAAAATCGGCTAACTTTTTATTAGTTTATAATACAGATTACCCTGAGATTTCACCGTTCTGCAGGCACGTAGTGATCTCTCTTCTAACTACACTTGTAAATCACACCTATGACCGGTAACATTAACATTTAAAATTTAATGCGCCTTTCGGATTCATATAAATATCAGAAGAATATTTTAAAATTTTATTGTTTTATTGTTTTATTGCTGGGGATTATATACCTAGATACTTATTGCGTTTCGTAATTTTAGTTATCTAGGCACGAATATCACAAATACGTAACCTCAAAGTGCACTACCCGAATATTGTCATATATAGGCGAATATGTTATACCAAGTTCAGTCGAATCTCATACCTTCACGACATATAAAACTAATTCTAGACAAGTAAGTGTATAGCATAGGATAAAAGGTCACTCATATAAACATAAAATTAAGTTTATTTTTATATCTGGTTTAGATTTATTTAATCAAAAATAAGATGAAATACATTATAATACTGTAAAATTTACATTTTATTTAATTTAAATTGCTCACATTGACTACCATATAATAGTCGGGTACATTCTACAAATTATGAAGAACATAACACGTTTTATAAAAACTTTTTTTCGCGCGCAATATCTGTATTATAATATTAATTGTATTTATACTCTTACACTTGGATTCGAGACGTATCATAAACAGGTGAAATTTATTTACTGTCACTTTTTGTCCAGAAATAAAACATTTTTTATTAGACTGTAGATACATTTTTATTGTCTACATTATAACAAGGAAAAGTTATACATAATACATAATAAGAGAACTTGTATTACACTAAAAAAAGGAAAAGTATATTCTTATTGCAAATGATTCCATTAATTGTGTTTAGCATACAATTGTTTTTCACATTATGAGAGATGAATCAGAAGTACATTATTGTGAAAGAAAAATATTATAGAGTAAGCTCTATTATACTATTGCATTTGACTTTTGCCAAAATATACGACAAAAAATTGCATATATACAATTAACAAAAACACTACTTACAAGAATATTGTCATGTTTTTAATTAAAACATTTTTTAATAAAACATTGTCTTATAGATAATTTGAGATTCAGAAGAACACCAACATTGTAACAGATCATCAGGATGATAATTACCTCTTAAAGAATTAAACTTTATTTAAATTTAACAAAGTGTAGAAGCTATCGTTCCAATTAGTGTTATAACATATAAATATACGACTCGATTGATCGTTTATAATAAATATAAGACTTGATTTTAGTAATTTTTATGAATTTAATCACTTGCAGTAAAATGCCAAATTGTTAACAACCCATAAGAAAAGCGTTGTTTAAGAAATGTGTTCCATAAATTATAAAATCTAATTTATTCAATTAAAAAAATTTGTAGGTATTTTGCATGGAGTAGATGCCCCGGTTACTGTCTCTATTAGGCAGATGCTTTTTAAATTTCATTAAATTACACTAATTCTTCTTCAATTTTTAATACATTTATAAACATTAAAATTATAATTTTAATACATTTTTTAATTCTAAATAGTTTTTTATATTTCTTGTATCAAAATCAAATAAAATCGTATAATAATACAATTAAGAAAAACAAATATGTCTGTGCTACGCTCGATATCTCAGAAATTATTGCACCGATTTTAATAAAACTTACAAGGATATATACCTGATAAAAACGTTCATCAAAGATTCGTGAACCGTTGAACAATTTTACTAAGGTTCGCCAGTGGTTTCACCAATCGTTCGCCAACGAACCTTCTTATTTTGCAACGTTTTTCGGACTTTCGTTGGTCAACAAATACTGAAACTTTTAAAGTCAAAAAACACTAAATACTAGTTAACCAAACTTCATAAAGTATTATAATATATATATATAATGTGATCAAATAAAAAGTTGTTAGATATGCAAAATTACATAGTGGAGAGCGGAGCAATCTTGGCAGGCTGGGTCACTTTGGCAGTCAAAATTTTATTATTTAATAAAAATATTCTTGAATTTTTATTTTTATTACTAGAACTTTTGTCAACAACGCTTCTTTTTATGCATTTAAACTTATAGAAATAAAATATTTTTTTAATATAAATTGAGGTTGAAATTTAGAGTTCCGTCTAGCCAACGGTAAGTAGTTTTCAGTCGTTCGTTAATTTATATTGATACATAATTATGACGAGTGCTTTAAAAAGCTTAACTCTCGAACATTAATTTCATTTTTTTTTCATTGCACGATTAAAGACAAAAAAGTTATTCTCAACTACAAAAAAAGTGCTTAGCGGGGCACGTCTGGTAAGTGGCAGCTAAGACGGGGCACGTTTGGCGTGAGGAGCACGGTGTCGCTGTGAACGCTGAATCAAAACAAACAGTCATAACCTCTTTCGCGCATTATGGAGCAGTGGCATTTCGCGAAATAAAAAATTATTAAGTTAATACTAATCTTAATAGATGCTTTATTAATATTAATATTTATTAAACATAACTATTTTTATAATTTAGATTAACTGTGATAAAAAAATTAGAGAATAATAATTTAACAGACTGACAAATAAATATAAAAATAAAAAAGATGTGATTATAATGATATAGCAAACTGATTTAAATAAATATAAATGGATAAAAATAATTTAAATGTATAGTTTATTTGAAGATAGTATCTAAGAAAAGTAAATCTTTCGTCTTTCCTTACCTGACATTTTAAGTACATCCACCAGACCGCGCCAAATGTGCCCCGCTGATCTGCCAATTTTACCCCGCTAATAGAATAGGAGGGGCACGCTTGGCAGTTTTCGTTTATAAGAGATAAAAAAAAATACTAAGTGCCCAAATAGGTTTAAGCGTTACAGTATTCGCTTCTTAAAGAAATAAAGAGTGCATGAATATTTAAAAAAAAATTCATATCCATTTCCTCTTTTTTTAATATATTTTAAACATTTTCTGCCAATGGTGCCCCACTCTCCCCTACTTAACTTCCTAAATTGATATGTCAAACATGTAAACTTAATTTTTAAAACTATATTTTTTGAGGTTAGAATTTTTTTTTTCGCTTAAATTTCGAAAACTGATGTAGCAAAAACAAAATAGTTTTTTCGCATTCCAAGGAGGAATCAACTTTTTGATATTTATGATTAAACTTCTTAAGAATCGCATTTTTTGAGGTTAGAATTAGTTTTTCGCATTTATTTCGGAATTGGTTGAAGTTAGAGCAAAATAGAAAAAATGTTGCGTTTCTGAAAGGAAAATTGAGTTTTTGTTATCGAGGAATAGACATAATTACTAAAACTGTATTATTTGAGGTTAGAATTCCTTTTTTGTTTATATCTCCAGAACTACTCTTGCAAAAAGGTCCAATTTTTGGGGGGTCCCTAGGAGGAATCGGCTTTTCAATATTTATGAGTAATCTTATTAAAATTTGCATTTTTTGAGGCTAGAATTGGTTTCTCGCATTTATCTCGGAATCGGTTAAAGCTAGAGCGAAACAGTCAATTTTGTTTTTCTGTCAGGAGAATTGACTTTTTGCTAGCTTGTAAAAGTTTATTATATTGTAAAAGTCGTTTCCCCCTAGGACGGTAAAAGAATTAGTCCTTTTTGCTAAAGCTGTTCTCGAGATATAAACGAGAAAGGAATTCCAACCCCAAAAATAAAGTTTTAAACAGTAAGTTTATCGTTACACAACGAAAAGTCAATTATCCTTTACTAAGCCCAAAAATTTTTTCCGTTTGGCTCTAGCTTCAACCAATCCCGAAATAAATGCGATAAACGAATTCTAACCTCAAAGAATACGAATTTTAATAAGTTCATTTATAAATATCGAAAAATCCAATCCTCCGCTGAATGCCAAAACAAATTTGTTCGTTTTTACTTGGACAGTTTTCAAGATATCAGCGAAAAGAGAATTCATAACCTCAAAAAATAGATAACGAAAAGTCAATTCTCATTTTAGAAACGAAAAAATTTGGTTCGTATTGCATTAACTTGCACCGAATCCGAAATAAAAGCGAAATACCGATTCTTTACCACTAAAAAATGCGATTCTTAATAAGTTCACTCATAAATATCGAAAAGTCGATTCCTCCTAGGAATGCTAAAAAGGTTGGTCCTTTTTTCTAAATCAGTTCTCGAGATATAAATGGAAAAGGAATTCTAGCCTCAAAAAATAAAGTTTTAAAAAGTATGTTTATATCACTCTAACCTAAAAATTGCAACTTTTACATGATTTTTAGGCTCTCGTGGTATAAAATATTCTTCGACATTGGTGTGTAAGTTGATTTTTAGCCCATGGGACGTTTTTCGCCCAAGCGAAGCGAGAAAAACCAACTTTCCCACTCGTGTTGAAAAATACTACTATCGTTAGATTTTTATCATTTAATGGTGTAATGTAAACCATCAATTTAGAGAAATTCATTTTATAGCACTGCATGGCGTAAATCTACACTTAAGTCACGCCTATTCATGTCGTAAGCATGATTCACGCCGTATCGTAAAGTGCCACCTACCGCACTTGTACCGTAATATACGTCTATTGTTACCAGGGGAGAGTCCAAACTCTTCGGATCACGAATTTGGCCAAAACTTTAAAGAGACATTCTTTGGCGAAAAATATGAGATACGTCTCTGGCTGTTAGTGCCAAGGACCCATATTCTATCAAAATATGCGAAAAATCATGATTGTTTGAAACTTTTATTACAAGATTAATATACATTGTTATTAGCATTTTCATTCAAAACTTATGAGTGATTTAAAATATGGCTAAAGTTTGGGCATAATATTTAGCGTTTACTTCAGTTGTAAATGCGTCAAAAATAAACTTAGTTTTCGATCACACATAACTTCCAAAACTCGCTTCTCTGTAATTTTTAGGATGTTAATTGCTTAAAATGTTTACAGGACAGTATTTAGTAACTTGGGTAACGTCCGGTTTATCGAAGCAGCTGAAATCTCAAATGTCTGATGCCGATTTACAAGCAATTGGCACTGCATTATGTTCGCATCTTGTGTCAGCTGGCATTTTGACAACTTTTTCAGATAAAGATGGAGGGTCACCATCAGAAGATAGTGCATTTAAGGTAAAAATATTGTAAACCGAATCTAAAACATACATTAACCCTACAAACTGCACAAGAGCAAATCCCTGACAGACTTTAGACAATTTTTTCTATAAAAAAAGCTAATCCATGGTCAGAATACTGTGCGACATTTTAACTAAATACGGATATAAAAAATAGCTAGTAATTATATATAAATTTACCAATGAAATTAGTAGCGAAACTAAATAAAGTAGAAGGTGTAACAGCTTAGGGTTTAGTTAATTTTATTTTATCTAATTGCATTTAAAATGTGGCTGTCAAAGAATATTGTTCGCAATAAAATATTAAAACATCGAGTTATTAGGTGTTAAAGCTGAGGGTTTAAATAATTATGTATAAAAAGGTCGAGCATAGTTAAGAACCTTTTTATCTCTTTAAAATTCTTAACTATTGAACGTCGGGTTTTTAGGTTAAAAGCTTGGGGTTTAAATAATTGTACTTAAAAAGGTCGAGGATAGTCAACAATCTTTTTATCCTTTTGAAATTCTTAAATCGAGTGTACCAGGCTTATGATTAACGGCTTAGCCTGGCCCTGGAAATCTGGCCGTCAATCATTTTTCGCGATAAAATACTCAACTCCAGAGCATCAGTTTATTGGGTGTACAAGCCTAGAGTTTGATTAATTTATTGATTGTATCTACCTTGAATCTACAAAATAACGATCAGGGAACTTTTTTATCGTTAATATTTTCAACTCGAATGCATCGAATTAATTACATTTAAAATGCGGCTGTCAAAGATTTTTTTTCGCAATAAAATACTGAACTCGCATAATTTCTGTGTACTTTGAAAATTGTATGCATATATATATATATACACACAAAAATTGTGTGCCTTTTTGTGTCCGATCGGGTTTAAACACAATTTTTGTGTTTAAGCGTGATCGGATTTTTAATTGTGTTTCTTTTACTAATATCTAAATATGCAAAATGTAGCTGCATAAACCTGAAAAGTGCTTGGGTAAGCTTAAATAAACAACTCATTAAGTTGGACACAATTTTTTTTTTGAGCGTGGATATCCATCAAATCTATATTGAGCCTCGCCATTTCATGAATCTTTTTGAATTATTTGAAAATAACTGAATTTACAAAAATTGTACTAACATCTTCAGCTTTAAATATATAGCAAAAAATCAAAAAGTTCATAAAGGAAGTAAGCCACAATGAATTTGAAAAGAATATTAGCTGTCAATATACGAAAAGAACCAGACTTTAAACAAAAATAAATTATACGCAGTTATAAGTAGCTCATTATAAATAACTTAATTATGAAATTTTTATAGTTGGATGATATGTACTGCTGGATGCCAAAGGATGTTTCGGCAGTGTTACCTCAAAGGTATACTGAAGGATCTTCTTCGGAAACGATACGTAACTTGGAAAAAGAAAATACTAGATTACGTAATGAAATTCTTAGATTAAGAGAACTTTTGAGAAAATCCGAAGAAAAGAAGCAAAGCAGATGCACACAAACGACACCGGACAAAGACTTGATAATATCTAATAGTAATGACTATAGTTCACCAATACACGAGGAAAATAGAATACATGACCACGCGCTTGAAAGAACTACAGACTTTAGTGGTAGAGAAACCCCAAACTCTTTAGACATTTTGCCAATATTTTCGAATAAAACCCGTTCATTTACTGCTATTGAGGACTTAAGAAATGACGCTTTGACCATTATAAAAAAACCTCTAAAACTCGACTGTTCTTTAATATTAGATACCTTTGAAAATGCCCAAGTGAATGAAGATATAAGTATATTAGATATGAAAATTGACAATAATACTTCTACAAACCCTATGTTCGATAATGATATTAAAAGTACGCATATATCCTCGCTACCTAAACGTAAAACTTCAAAAGATATAATGCAGTCTCCGAAACTTTCTCCATTACTTGAACCACCATTTCTTATGCCAGAAATGAATGAGCCACCACCTCCCCTACCTCTTCCTCTATTGTCCGATACTGTTAGTCCACAAGCCTCACCACCTCCTCCAATGCCTGAATCTATTGGTTCTGCATTTTCAATTTCATCCCCTGCATCAATGCTTGAAGTTATCAGTTCTTCATTACCTGAAACTATCCGCACTCCCATTCCGCCACTGTCTAAATTACTTAATTCTTCATCTTCATGGCCTTCTCAAATACCTGAAGTATTAGATCCGGTATCACCTTCTACCGTCGATATGCCTAGAATGGCCGGTGATCCCCTATTGCCACCTGTAATGCCTAGAATAATAGAAGAATCACCACAACCACCACCACCACCCCCAATGCCTGGAACGGCTGGCGGTCCACCACCGCCACCTCCAATGCCTGGAATAGCTGGTGGTCCACCACCTCCACCTCCAATGCCTGGAATAATTGGTAGTCCATCACCACCACCTCCAATGCCTGGAATGACTGGTGGTCCACCACCAGCACCTCCAATGCCTGGAATAACTGGTGGTCCACCACCACCACCTCCAATGCCTGGAACGGCTGGAGGTCCACCACCGCCACCTCCAATGCCTGGAATGATTAGCGGTCCACCACCGTCACCGCCAATGCCTGGAATAATTGGTGGTCCACCACCGCCACCTCCAATGCCTGGAATGGCTGGCGGTCCACCACCACCACCACCACCTCCAATGCTGGGTGTTCAGAATGGCCCACCGCCTCCGCCGATGCCGGGAGGTCCCACACCACCACCACCGGCACCAGGAATGCCGAATTCACATTTTGCTGGTCCATCTTCGTTACCGCCTCCACCTATTGGAGGCTGGAATCCGCCTACTAGAGCGTGTAAGTTCGTTGTTATCTATGTTAATTGAAGTTTCTACTAATATTTCAAACACATTGAAGAAAAATCTGATTTGAGGGGATATGCTAGGGTCGGAAAGATTCTTACCTTACCGATTATTGCATTTAACGAACTATATGTATAATGATAGAGATTAATTGTTTGAAAAAAGTTTCTGTTAGCACCTCGATAACGATGTAGACATTATGTGATTCCATTTTCATAAAATTTCATCCACGATTCACAGAGATTTTCGTCTTCGGAAATTTCGTTCATAAATCACAGATATTTTTGTTCCTGAAATTTTCAAAGGCAAAAATCTCTGTGAATCATGGATGAAATTTTATGAAACTGAAGTAGCATAATTTTTAAATCACTTTCCATGTGTTAACTACATTTTTTTTCCAAAATTTAGTCTCTGACACTATACACGCTAAAACGTATAAAGTAAAAAACCACTCCTTTAGAGTAACAATCCAATTTATTAAAAATTGACAGTTACTAACTCTATTTAAAGTGGTAATAGTCTATTTAAAAAGGTTTCAATAATTATTGAATAAATTACTCCAAATAGGACTTACACGTACTCTATTCCAAAGTGAAACGTATATAACAATTTACACATGGTTTTTGATGTTGCTGGGTACGAATCCATTATTATTTTAATATTTTTAAATAGTTTTAGCAATTCAGATTTTCTTATATTGTAATATTTTTATATTTTAATATTCCCGCGATGAATGTGATATCAATTATATATAATATATAACTTCGATTTTCGATGGCTCTGATTACAATGCTGATAATAGTTATTCAATTTTATATTGCAGACTTATTGTTAATGCAAATTAATAAACAAAATCAGTGTTTTATGTAATTCAAAGAGTTTTCAAGCTGAAAAATTTACTCGGAGGTTTTCAATTGTACGATAAGTTAAGGGTTAATATCACTTTTTTTAAAAAGATGAATTAAAAGTGAAAAAGGAATTCTAAACTCAAAAATACAGTTATGATAAATATACCTATGGCTACATAACGAAAACTAAATTCATCCATTCAAAAACGCAAAAATTTGGTCCGTATTGTTCTAGCTTCAGCCAATCCCGAATAAATATGAAAAGCGAATTCTACCTTAAAAAATGAGATCCTTAAAAGGTTTACAAATATCGAAAACTAGTTTTTTTAACTAATAAGGGGAACCCAAGGAGTCCGGGAAACTGATTTTGATGGAACGATACCGAGACATTCTTTGATCGAAAATATGGGATACGTGTGTCGAAATTTAGACAACTGGGCCCCGAAGTCCATGTTCATGCCCATTTTATCAATATATATGAGAAATCATGGTTGTCTTAACCCATTAAGGACGGGACGGACACTTTTTTCATACTATTTTCAACAGCTTTATTTACTTTGATATCGGTCCTATAAAAAATTGAGATTAGTCATTTCTGATATAAAATCATCTGAACTTCCGATCTATGTTGTCTCAATTGTAAGAAAATGCGTAGTAAAAAAATTATAATTATTTATTTAAAAAAAAACACAAAATTACAAGTGAAATTTTTTTTCATTTAGTATTCTTGCATCGAAATCGTCAGTGGATTTCGATGATTAGAGTAATTTTTGCAACCATCGACCCTAACCTTTAAAGCTTCATCGATATTTTTCGATTTCATTCATTAGCAGCCGAGATATATCAATTTAAGTGTTTGAAGTAATATAAAATTCAGTAATTCCAAATTATGTAGTATACTTAAATTTTTGCTACGACTCTCATTAATTGATTTAGAAAGCTTGCATTTTAAGCTTTATAATTTCATTTTTTAGTCGACTCTGTGCGATTTTTTGAAACCAAGATATTGAAATTTGAAGATTTGATAATCTTAAACTACGAACCTGTAAGTTTTCATGTTGGTGCAAAACATGGAAATATCAAAACATGAGTTTTTTCTTGAAGCTGCGATATCTTCACTTAAAAAGATCATACATAGCCCACTAAAAAATTAAATTGAAGCTCAAAAGATAAGCTTTATAAAGAAATTAGTTAGATTTATGGCAAATTTTTTCGTTAAATCGGATACTGTAAAAATACGAAATAGTACATGTTTTAGGT
>UELV01135349.1:0-16621 GCA_900490015.1 Megastigmus stigmatizans | reverse complement strand
GGGGGGGGGAGTTGGGGAGAGAGACAGAGACTGAAGAGAGAAACAGAGAGAAGGAGAGAATATGCTACTATAAACAAACGAATTTTGTTGAGAGATTTTTGCACTTAAAAGTTTTACAAGTTTCTTCGCTAGCCGAGAGAATTACTGTAATTTCAAGTGTACTACTTTGTTGTATAGTATACTGCGTGTGTGCAGATTGGTAAATTGGTTATATAGACAGAAAAGTAGCGTGAAAGGGAGCGATGATCCATCGAAATCCTCATATAAAATATACAAGCGATTGTACTGCGAACTATTCTGAGAATTAGCTTATATAAAATTATTATATCTGCAGGAGTATAAAATACATTTAATATTCTGTAAAGTTTCACTCTTTTACTTTCTAAAAATAAAATAGCATATAGTTATGAAAAATATAAAATTTTGGATTCTGATATTTTTAATATTTTCTATTAGGTTTTTCTTAGAGTTTTTAATATATTTTTAAACAATTTCATGAATTTCTAGTTACACGCATAAATTCATATTTTTATATATATATTAATATAAGACTGAACATATTCATCAACAAGTAAACTAATGGCAATATCGATAATCTTTACATTAAAAGCCTAAATTATTTTGAGGTAGAACAGCAGCACAATTTGTTCGATTTTTACAAAACTATTTATTTCGTACTTAACATTTCATACTTATTACATTTTATTCAATCGTGCATGTAATCGTAAAATATTGCTTGCCATGTTAATATTACAAGAGCGCACGTTGTACAAATTTCGATAAATTTTCAACTATAACCCACGTTTATTAAATTAATAACAGCTTCGCAGAAAGCTTTGTAAATTCAAAATTTAAAATTTTATTAAAAAATTAATGTAAATATTTCATAAAGTACAAGGCGCTATTTTCTCGCATAATTTGCGTATATACGAGTACAAAAAGTGTCCTCACTCGCAGCACAAAACAGGCGCGCAAAAGTATAATACAGCGCGCCAAAAAAACAAACGCATTAACGCACCATTTTCCAGTCCTGCATCTAATTAGTTTTTCAAACCAGTCATACGTCCCTCCCCCCTCCCTCCCCCCCCCATACACACACATCAGTATAAACCGACGAAAAAGCGCGCCTCGCCGACCGCCGTCCAGCATATAAAGAAGAGCAGTCTTTGGTCGCGCCCCCTTTACTAATTTTTCTCGGGGTGTCGTCCGAACAAAAAAAATTCCCGAAAATCCCTTCTTATAGCTCCGCTTCTCCTCGCACAGCCTCATCAAGCCGAAAGAGAGAGAAGAAAGGAAGGGAAGGAAGGGATGGAAGGGTTACGAGTCTTCACACTACAGCACACAATTTTACAGCCCTCGGCGATCGCACGCGCGTCAGCCCGATCGTCTGATTTCCCGTGGAAAAAGAGGGATTTTCGGGGGACAGCGGTTTTTCTCTCTCTTGCTTTCTGGATCCCAGTGGCGCTAAGTCAGCGCGATGCGCCCTAGTGTATAGCGTTACGTCATCGGATTTTCGCAGTAGACGACCAAGGCGGACGTCTAACGATCCGTGCAGTCGAGGAGAGACGCGTGCCGGATTCTTCTCTCTCTCTCTCTCTCTCTCTCTCTCTCTCTCTCTCTCTCTCTCTCTCTCTCTCTCTCTCTCGCCCTGTGCCACTCTATTTACTTCGGTTTATATACTTGTCCTGAGGAGCTAAGGTTACAACTTATAGACACTAGCCCCAAGTGATGTAAGAATACTTACAACCGAATCCGTGTCGTCGAGCAGCAAAGTTTTTCTTTTTTGTTTACGTACGTGGCGTAGATTGTAAGTATAGGTTTCTAGCTGAAATTATTTTCAAGATTTGGGAATTGTGGATGCATCTGGTTGTTTTTATTAAAATTATTGTATAAAATTAACCAAAACGATTAAGGAATCGTCTGATAATGGTTGAATAATTTTATAATCTTCTTAGTAACTTAGATAAATGATAAGAGGAAAGTTGCCCGACTCGCGTCAACGTTCCTCTTATCATTTTTGCCAACGTCTAATCCTTCTTCTGACATTACGATTTTGAGATTTCAGTTTACTCCTGGGTCTCGCCCTACTTAGACTTTCTATGCCGGCCGCGAGACCTAGGAGAAAATTTTCATATTTTATGAAAATGTTCACAATAAGTTCGCAATTAAGCATAGTGGAGTGAGTTCTTTACGCTTTTATACAAGTTTTTAAGCTTAATAAGTGTGTATAATTTTTATAATTAAAAAAATTTTTTTTTTTTTTTTGGTTTTAGAATTACTAGTAGCCGTTTAAATTTTGAATTTTATAACACTAGAATGTATACTATTGATAAGATATATCATCTATCTAATTCAGCTTAGGTTCGTTTGAAATAGTTAAATTCCAGTGATTATTAATTATTTTATGTAAAGGTGATTAAATTTGTTAATTTGTTCTTTGTAGCATGTATGAAGAGAGTATTGATATAGACTTCCGAAACGTCGCAATTTAATTTTAATAAAGAATTATTTTGCAAAAACTTATGTTCACTGAGATCGATTAATTCATCCTTGTTTTTTAGATAACATTATAATTATAAAAATAATTTTATTTTTTACAATTATTAAATAAAATTAACAATAACGATTAAGGGAATCGTCTGACATGAATGGTTAAATAATTTTATAATTTTGTTCGTAACTTCGATAACATAATTATAAGAATAAAAGTGAAATTTACAACGTCAGTATAACATAATTTGCTTTGAACAGTTAATTAATCATTTTTAATAAACTTAGTTTATACGCTAAACTGTGATCTTAAAATAAATGAATTTCAACTCGTTTAAAATAGAAATGAGAGATAAAATTAAAATGATTGATTGCAACTTAATACTTTTCAAATAATTCGTCCAAATACGATTATTAATTAATATTTTACAAAGATAGGTATAATATTTGCTTTCTGAGAAATATGGAAATTAAATATTCCCAGTCGAAAAACGAATTTTTAAAACAGGGAATTTTAAAAATTATCTCTTACACTCGATGAATTTGGAAAATTGAAAAAGCTAATGAAAATCAATTAGATCAGATGCGTAAGTATTTTAGTTTCTAGTTATTAATTTACTTTTTTTAATTATACGAAATTTTTAATTATTGTAATAAAGAAGCAGCAATGTTTATATTTCCCAAAGTAAGGCCGAACATCATAACTCACTAATTGATATTATCATTTTATATTCCTCCAGCAACTCAAATACCCCAAAATATCTGACCCATTAAACTCCCTGACCCTGTACTCAATAATTCAGTATACCAGAACAAAATAAATAAAAAAAAAAAGAATAAAACGGCAAATAGAAGATAAGCTTTAATGATGCTTTCGCGTATATATAAATACTAACACACCCCTTTAACTGCATCCATCCACATTTTTCCCCTTCCACACCGCAAACAAGCGCCATCAAAATAAATTCGCCGCGCGCAAATCGCAAACGAATATAAGGCTGCGGTGGGGAGCGTAGAAGAGTTAAACACATATAGAGGTGCTGCCGGCATAGGTGGGGGTGGGGAAGGAAAGAGAAAAAGAGAGTTCGTTAGCGTTCGCCAGAAAAACGGCCAGAAAGATACGTGATGCATCTCGTGTTCTGCTAATAAGCGCGTCCGCAAACATTTTCCTTTCCATCCGTAAACGAGCTGTGTGTCTCTCTCGCTCTCCTTCTCACCGACGCACGTTCGGAAACCACGGGAAAGAGGTCTTTTTTATAAAAGAGCATTGAGGAAAAAAGCTACTTTTTCCTTCCGCTGATGCGGCGCATATATGTATATATCCTTATATTTTTTACGGAATTATCGTCAGAGGCGTTTTGACACGCCACTAATTGCCGCTTGATTTTTTCCCCGTCGGCCCCAGAAGAAAAATTCGAGACTCTCTTTCGAAAGTGATGGGCTTTAAAAATTCTCGCGCATACCGTGTGCGGTGTGAATATCTCGTATTCTTTTTTTTTTAGCGTCCATTGTTTTTGGGGAAATATTACGCAGGCCGGAGATTTAATGATGAGTTCGTTAAGAAGCACGTAAATAGTACGATTCGAGGTGTCGTACCAATTACGAAACGAGGATTGAGTTTTCACTCTTTTTTCTTTTTTTTTCGTTATTACGAAGGAGGATACATCAGATTTAACGAGCTCTAATTCGTTTGAATTCATAAATTTGTGACCCTTTTATTTCGTGTTTGTGTGTGTTTTTTTTCTGTCTCTTCGAAAGTTTATAACGATGCCGCCTCGTTACCAAGCGTACGATAGTCGAACGAAATAAATGAATTAATAGGTCAATTTAATTAAGTTTCATAACTTCTGTGTCAAAACGTCATGCATCGCAGCGATATATTGTATAATTTCAGAGTATATTAAACGCCGAATTAGATGTGTAAAAAGCGTTTTTATCAGAAGCAGAAATTTATTTAAAGGAAATTTTACACAAACTGAAGTATAAAAGAACTCCTTAAAGAGTTAATCATCTATATTCGCGTATAAATAACAAGAATTTTACCATTCAAGCCTCAACAAAAGAGAGAACACGCGAACAACAAAAAACGAAGACATAATCTGACTTTTAAAGTGTTTCCAGGCCGCCGCCGTAATAAAGGCGTTTAGTCGGGTGTTTAGGCATACCGCGTCGCATCTCCACATAGCGCATAAGCCTCCAAAAGTACTTGCACTGACGCGCGCGAGTACAAAAGAAAAGCGTGTGTATATATATATACATACTGCACCAAGGAGCTGCACTACGGGGCTGCAAACTCCAGCCGTGGGAGTTGAGTTGCAGATATTATGCGGAAACTCCCGGCAATTAATATTTCGTATCTCACTTTTCCCTGTGCGTGTATATATACGTATAACCTCGTACTCGGAGCGATTCGCTGCTGCCACGTGTTGCGCCCCTCGCGGCTTGCTCTATGAGCGTACAAACTTTCCGCGACGAATCTGATACGATTATTAGAGTTGTCTTATACTCGAGAAAGTAGGAGCTGCCATGCCTTACAGTCGTCCGAGAAGCTTTTATCCATAAGCAATTTTGTTCGAGAAGTGGTTAATGAATCGGGACTTTCGATATATAGAGGTTGAAATCGAGTGCTATTTAGATTGTCGATTTAAGTTCCATATTTTTTTTCATGTATAAAAAGAATTATACGTTGAAATTTTGTTATAAAATTATTCGTAGCTCAAAACTAAATAAATGAAAGTAGATCTAGCCTTTGTTTGCACAACAATTTTAACATTGAGCACAAATGGGAAACTGTATAGACACGGTCATTTTCTTTAACTCTCGTTTTCCGCCCCTTCTCTCTATATGCATACATCCGACGTGAAGAGCCATTTGTACTTGTCACTCGTGGCCTATTTTTATCGATATTCTCACAAACTATTGAAAAACGAATCTTTCTCTGTCTTATGCCCCCTTTTCCTGCATATACGCCATTCTCTTTTAGTGTCGATTGTGGTCGAATAAAAAGTATTTGCGTCTTTTTCGCGTGTTTGCCTATTCTGACAATCGAACTTGCACATTTCATTCCGTGCTCTCTATACTTCTGCAGTTTGTTCATCTATACAAATAAAAGACTATTTTTATATGTCTTTGACAAGTTTCTATCTGGATGTTATTAAATTTTCAACTAATTCTTGTTTAGTACTCATTCTTATAAATATTATAAAATACTTCAACTGTAAATATATTTATAAATATAATATAATGTGTGATACATTAATTCCTAAAAAACATATCTACATAAAAAAACTTCGAAGTTCTTGGTAATGTGAAAGTTTAATATAGATACGTATAAAAAAGAAATGTATTTGCATATCAAAATTTATAATTAAATTGGAATTTCACGAGTATCATCGAACTATTTTTAGACATTCTAATCTAAACTTTCGTTATCAATCAAATTTGGAAGCTCTCTTCACCAGAAATCGAAAGCTGGATTATTAGGATGACATAAGACACGGCAATATTAACAAGCTAATTCGCTTTGTAATCTATTCTGATAAAAGTGTCCGATGATGAATATCCAGATATTATATAGCAAATTGATTCCGCGGATCGGTTTGAAGCACAGGCTGACTCGTTTCAGTGTAAACACGATTTAATTAACAACGACGATTAGTATCGGATTTCTACTCTATAAACAACTTATTTTGTAAATGTAGTTCAATTGATGTAAAATTTAATTAAAATTTTACAATCTGTTTTAGTTTTGATCTTCTTGAAAAATAATTTTACTTGTATATTAGATATTAACCAATCATAGCATCATCTGCAAGTATTGCAAAACAATAATTTTATTATTAAATATATTTAAACTTTTAGAATAAACTAGTCGCTACTGTAGCAGAAATATTTGACACGTACAAGTTGTAATAATGATTTTACATCAAATAGAAAGTCATTTAAAAGTATAATAAAAAATAAATATTTCTAAGCATCTAATCATAATAACATTATTAACAATAATAAACTAGACATAATAAATTAGACGTGATAGCTTTCAAAACAACAAATTTATACAAGAAATTCCACTAATGAAAAATGAAGTAAATTCTAAAATTGTAACTCTAGCAAATGAAATCTCTATTAACCTTATTAAAATTATAATATAAATTAATTAAAAAATATAATTTTTAGTCATTTTTACTTATTACAGTCACTATTATGTGGATATTCAAGAGCATATGAATAATGAAGATATGCCATGTTAAAATTTTCCAAACGAACAGTATCTTTGTATATAAATGTCGCACCTGACTGTACCCAAGACTCATCTACTAACCTTATACATACTTAATCGCACAGTTTCGCTAAAGTTTAGAAACCTCCTTCCACATATATTCCTTATTTTGCACTGTGTGAAAATAAAATCACGTAATATTCAACTAAATGCAAATAATTTCAGTTGTAACGCCAAACGCAAAGACATTTTTAAATAGGCGAGGGAGAGTCGCGGCGATAAGCTCTCGCGAAATCTAATTGACAGCTCACCTCGACTCCTCGCCCTTTTAAACTTACATCAGCGAGTCGAGGCATTCGTAACTCTCTTATCTAACTCGACAGCCGAAATTCCTCCTGACCCGGTATCAGCTTGCAGGCGAAAATGTCCATGCTGAGCGCGGAAACCTTAACCCAAGAGCTAAACGACCTCTCTCCTCTATCTCGAGAGTAAAGGGAGCCTGAATTCATTCAGAATTCGGAACCACACACCGAGCGCACGCCGACAACTATGTCACCTACCGTAATGAGAAGTACACTAGCTATATGGTGCGGGAGATGTTATCCGAGCGTTTTCCACTTGCATAAATAAGAGAGGATGTGAACCAGCTCGTTTTTTCGCGGAACCTTCGACATGATAATGAGACACTCGGATAATTAGATGTGGAGAAAAGTGGAGCAACCTGTGCAATGCTCCTTTCTTTTCTCTCTCTCTCTCTCTCTCTCTCTCTCTCTGTCTGTCTCTCTATTGCGAACATCAAAGAAAGTATGTGTGTACGTGTATCTTGTGGCAAGAAAATAAAGAGATTTTGTTCGGAAATTGACAATGTATGTGCGGGTATATCGACGGACGTACAACAAAGTAGCGTTATAAAGTTTATTTACTGCTACAGCCGCGCTCGCGGCTTTTAGAGCTTTGCAATTTTATATTTTATAGATGTGTCGAATGCGTGACTCGTGTTTCGATCTGTATCCCCGTTACATACATTTTTACACGATATTTTGTTTATTTATTTAATGTGCTTTACGGAAAAATGACAATATAGTCAGGCTAATTGTGATAATATACACGAAAGGAGAGGATTTTGAGAACCAATTTACATTAGAGCGGGTGATACTGAAAGAAAGTAGCAGCAAATTGAAAGAAAAGATTTCGAAGCAAACGAGAATCAGCGTCAGTCTCGCATACAGTCGTCCTATCAACCCCATTAAATAATAATTAGACCTTGCAAAAATCCAATTAGTTGGCAGTAACGATAATGGGATGCTAAGGAACAAGGAAAGTCGAAATTCTTTTCGTTTATTGCCGATTACGACATACGATGCACAACCAGTCGCTGGAAACAACGGTCCCAGGATATAGAAGAGATAAAAGAAACTATACTTAGCTTATCTGTACCCGCTTGCTTAATCGAGTTCAACGAGAAAATCTTTCTAGTTATTTTTGTTTAATTAAAATGGCAATAAGAATGCGCTCATCAAATACATGATTGATTTTTCAGGAGTAAAATTTAAAAAATTATACGAATTTCGATTATCGAAAATGTCTTAATTATATTAAATTGAATAAAAATGAAAACTGGGCCTTAATAGGTAAGGAGTAAATTGATTTAATGAATCAAATTTGCAAAATTAATTTATTATTGCGACGTTTCGGGGGCGTCTTTAACAAAAAAAATTTACACTATTATTTACAGTATTTACTGTAAGTAATAGTGTACAGTATTTAATCTTTAATTATATAAAATATTTTATATTATTTCCAGCAAGCTACTTCTCGCACGCATGTGTTCATGTACACTACGTGAAGTTAAATTTCAACATTTTGACACGAGAAAAAATATCTTTCATGTATACAAGATTTGTGTGCTTTTCGATGAGAAAATATTTTTTTTTCATACGTATTTTTTGGTATATGCATTGTTACAGCTTGATAGGGGGAGTATAGATAGAAGATGCTACCGAAACGTAACAATTAATATAGTAGTTACGCCCCGCGTGGTGATCACGGCGCACGAGGGCTTGATTTTAAATTATTCGCTTTGGTTGGTGAAATTCACCACTAAATGGAGCCTTTCAATACGCTTGTGAATTGAATGGGTCTAGATATTATAAGTAATTAAGTTAGAAAAGAAATTCCAATCAAAATATTTGTAGCAATGAATTTCCTTCATCTCGTCTATATTTATCACCAATTATTATGACCAAATATTAGATCGACAGTAAAAAAGTTTTTAATTCTAATATAATAAATACTTATATGATTGATTCTAGAGATCAATCTGCTTCTGAAAATGCTTTTGGGTTAATCCCCAACTTTCAAATTCTTCAAATATTATATTACTATTGTTGAACTACACAATGAATTTATTTGAATGGTATAACAATATATAAAGTAGTTAATAAAATAAATCAGTAAACATCGGCAATCTGTTCTAATAGACAGCTGGCAGTGTGATTGAGTAGAAAAAGGAACAAAAAAGAAAAGGTAAAATAGAAAAATGATGTGAGAAATTGAATTATGAGCACCGATCCATGAACTTTATCGATCGGAATGAAATTTTCATCGCTTTTTCTTGTTGGCGATCACGAGTGTTTTGCCAGTCCACTGACCAGTTTCCCGGGTTTCGTAGCATACGTGGACGCTTGTGCTCTCAGCAATTAAACCGCCGACGTTGCAACGGAGCGGAACATGTATGGCAAAAATGTCTCTGCTTGCATGCTTAAAAGTTGAAACATCGAGGAAAGATTTCTCAATTTTGGGAAGGTACAGTTTCTTGAAATTTAAAGCAGGAATAAATAGTATTATTTAAAAAGTATATGAAAGAAAATGATAAAACTTATGAACTTTCTTAAGGGGGTTTAGGTAGTTTTGTACTCGCTGTGTGCAAATGGGATAAGAGAAACTGTAAGCGTATCTACACACCATTGAAAAGTAAATGTGCTATATGTATCAAGTATGATACGAAGTAACCTTAAAAAGGCAGGTAGACTGTTTAAATAATCCTAAAACAATTTAATATAAATATATTTTTTAGTCCGCTAAATATTAGAATCGTACTTGTGATACTATAGAGAATTATAAGAAATGAACCTTAAATTTTTTAAGTAATTCTTTTTCTTCATACATTTCGTAATACATTCTCCATGATTCGAAAATTATAATGTAAAATTTCCAACATTAATCTCAGCTACAGATGTTGGAAACGTCATGCATACAACGAATACTATATAGTTCCTAATATTATCGTTTACATGAAATCATAAAAAAATGTGTCTATTGCAAAAAATTACAATCTGAATTTGAAAATGTACATTTATATAAAATTTAAAAATAAATATGGTTAAAAATAAAAATGGTTAAATAGTGTACATATTTATTACTACATATGGCTTAACTATAAATGAAGCAACACAGAAAAAATTTGATCAATAATAAACACACAACGTGTCTTCATGCTTGAACTAATTTGTGTAAAACAAATTTTACACACATTTTGTGTTTATTCTTAAACCGCGTGGAAAATGTACACAAGTTTTGTGTAAAGCTTTTAACAGAAAAGTGCACAAAATTAATTACTCATATATTACATAAAATAAATTATACACAGTGTGTGTTATATAGAATACCTATTACATAAGTCTTTTGTAAAGTAGGTGAAAAAGGCTAAATCGATCTTCATAGAACGCACATAGAAGCAGAATAAAAATCTTTTATTGTTGCGACGTTTCGAGGATGTACAACTTATACCCCCCTCTTCAGTCTAATAAGAAATATTTCACTTCTTAATTATACACAATAAATATTAAACAATAAAGAAACTGGTGAAACGTACCTCAGTAGACTTACTTACATACTAATACATTATTTAATTCATTTAATTAAACGCTCGTCTTAAATCGCCAGAACGATCAACTTAAGAAAACGCTGTAAAGTACAATCAAAAAACGAAAAATTAAAAAGGACTAAAAATATAAATTGTCAAAAATTATAAATCAGACGCGGGTTATACTTATACCCGAAGCGCTGATTTTCCTCTTGCAGGGGCATAAAACGGGTCGCCAGCTAGCGGTAATTAGGCGCAGTGCATAAAAAAACGCAACTTATTGTAAACAGTTATGAACAATCATGCATGGTTATAATATATGGTCTTATACAATTATATATGATTATATATAACTATACACAACTGCGTATGGAAGTACGTAAGTGAAACTGAAAACTTTTGAGTTGAAAATTATATACATTATGTATAGTTTCATATAATTATGTATGATCATATATAATTATATATAAGTCATTTTTACCAGGGAACTTTCCACTTAAATATAAATTTCATCAGTTTTTTTCTACTATATTTTCAAGAATCAGGTAAATAATTAATTAAACATAGTCTCAAATCTGTTTTGTTCGATATTTTTCTATTCATTATAGAAATTGGACTAGGCTTATTTCGTCTCTTTGCATAGCCATAATCAAATGTCATGATATCCTCATTTAATTGATCGAATGTTAAAGTTCCACGATCAATTTTTGCTCGATTTCGATATTTTTTCAACATTATAAATTTTCATCATTATTCTCCTTGTTAATTTATAGTCATATGATATCGATATAAAAAAAAAAAGAAAAATAGAGAACAAGCATTAAAATAATGCAATGTAAAATTATGTAAAAATTATAATTAAGGTATTTTAGATATAGAGTATAGAATGCATGTGTGATATGTACTATTTAAGTCATTATGTAAACCAAGCCCACTTCTGGGCCTTATGGCTGAAATAAAGAATTTATTATTATACTAAGCTTAATTTTCTTACATTCATTATGTGGTGGTCATTAAGTGACTGTTACTAACTTAATCGCGTAAACAAAGATAAAAGCAGCCGTTTTATGTTTAAAATTAAATTTATTTAAGCTATTACATTACTTAGATGTTTAATTGATTACAATCGTTCGCTTTGAGTTTCGACGCACGAATGCACAGAATTTTCTTTCCTTCCTTGCTTATCTCGCATGAAATATTCAATTTTTAATTTTATTTATTCATTGCTACGGAAACTTAATAAAAATTTGACCCCGTATCCCCGAGAAACAATTAAGGTTACGTGTCTCTTCAATCAATGATCACTATATCGATCGGGAAGAGGAAAGGGCGCCCCCAGACGATCCTATAATATGATCGCTGTGACGCGGTCTACTCAGCCGCACTACGTTATCCGCTGAGACGAGATCGCATGTCGATAAGACAAAATAATTTAATTAGACATGCGAGGAAAATAATGACAATATTTATCAGTAACAGTGACTGTCATTAAACAGTACACCAACACAGAAAGTAATGAGTTAAATGCTTTGGCTCGATGTGATCAATCGATTCGTCCTTTATCTATTTTAGTTCCTTCACAACTTGTTTTAGTGTTCAAAAAAATTGCAACCCACTTATGAAGGTCCAGTGATACTCTTGACATATATGAAACTAAGGACTTGACATATATGAAAGATATTCTGTCCTGTTGCAAAAAGTCGTATGTGTTTTTCAAGTGAAATTATTTGAAAATACAAATAAAATTAGGCGTAATACATCATAATCTATCAAACATCTTACGTTATATTTTTATATTCTCGAGAATAAAAAAATGGAGATAAATGACCGCGATTGGAATCGCACCAGGTTCGAGTAATTGGGCCCGTGACGGTATTATTTATAATATCGATAGAATTTTGAAACCATCACAACAGTAATCATACGACATGACCGCTGCATATAAAAATATATACTGATACGCTCGGACTACAAAAGTATGCATTATTCGCACCGAAAGCTTTTGTCCGTCAGGCTTCAAATAACCTCGATCTAACTAAATGCCATAAAAAGTACGTCATTAAAGCGAAATAAAAATTAAAAAAACTGCAAGAAAGTGAAAGAAAGAAAAGCAAAAAATAATGGTTATCTCGAACGAGCGGCCGGGCAGAGCAAAAAAAAAAGAAAAGAAGATGAGAGAGGAAGAGATGCAGTCAGTTTTCAAGTGACAAGATAATCGGGACGAAAAAGAATATGAAGGAGGAAGAAAGCAAAAAAAAGCGCGAGGGTGTGCAGGAAGAAAATCGCGCGCAGCTCGTCGCGATTTCTCCGGAGGCAACTTGTTGCTCGGCGATTACAACGTGAATTCTCTCATTTTCTTTCCCCCTCTCCCATTCCTTCTTTTTCCGTCTTCTTCGCTCTTCGTCTTCGTTCGTCTTCTTCTTCTTTTTTTTAAATTCAATCTCGAGGAGAATTCGGCCTTGGAATTCGAATGATGGAGAGAGAGAACGAGCGCGAGGCTTTTATGCGCTTTAATTAGAGGGTGTGTAAGCGAAATATGCCGCCTCCGGGAGGTTATGAAGCCTGAGCGTCTTAATAAAGTCATGAAGCTTATAGACGCGCTACGAATTCGCACCGTTTTATGAATCTCTTGGAAAAATAGCTTAAATTTCGTGACTTCAGTTATGCTGAATGTTAGATGGGAATGTATAACTTATTATTGCTGCAAACGTCTGAGTATGAATCGTTTCGATTGCAATGATCACTTTGCGCTCTATTGTTAATAGTCAATAATATTATGTCAACAGTTATATTAAAAATACTATTTGTATTTTGGTATTTGTATTTATTGAATCAAATGAGAATATAGCCTGCCAGAGACGCACATACATTTGATGATTTACTTTTATTTATATTCTAGTTACAGCACTTTAAGAAAACAAACTCTGTAAGAGAAATAACAATGATAATATATGGCATTTGCCTCAATACTAAATAACATATAATAGCGATAATTTACTCCAAACGTAGTACTGTAAATTAAAATTTTAAAAAGAGCAGGGAAAGGTATTCCAGTTCCTTATAAGTCGAAAAGAGGCGCTGTGAAATAATTGACCCGAGGTTGAGTTCGATGAAACAAGTAAAAGTAGATTCCTAAAAGAGTAACTGCAAAATCTTATTCTAAAGCGCTCTGATAACTCTGTGCAATTAAGAATCCATTAATTACATTAAATGTAAATGGGTTATCATGCATAACATGAATGAATTTTACTGTCGGGATATTAAAAGATCTAGATACAGGGCAATAATCATGATCAAACCTACTCATTGAAGATCTATATGATAAGTACCTCATGAATCTACGCTGAACAGATTCTAGTTTGTAAATGTGTTTTTGAGTGTGAGGCTGAGGAGAGTAAATTTGACTACCATAGAGTAGGTTTGGCGCCACCACTGCCCTGTATAAATATAATATTAACAGCGGATTCTTAAATTCCTTAGTGTTGTAGGACACCATGACCAGAGATCTGTTTGTCTTGGATATTATATTTAAATAAAAATTAACTATTCCATTTATATATTATAGTAAAAGATGATATTATACTTGTCAGCTCAAGTTTCCGTCATACTCCAATGTATATCTGGTTGCAGAGCCGAAGGGGCTCAGCAACCAGATGATTTGCTGCATGGTACATTTTATACAATACATTTTGCAGTGATATTAAGAAATAATAATCTGTTTAAATTATCAAAGTTTTCCATACATTTTTATATACACTATATAGATCTACACGTATGTAGGTCTAAATAAACCTTATCTAAGAACCAGCTCTTACATTGCAACTTAATAAAAATACTGTAAATTTTAACAATTTCTGGCACCTACAAAATAAGGTAAGAATATACATTTTTCGGGCGTAATTGTAACATTTATTAAGTAAACTCTGTCCAAGGTCTAGAAAAAACTCCTTTTTTAAACAAATACCCTAATTTCGACATTGAAATTCTTCGTATTTTTAAGTTTCCTAGCCCAAATATCATATTTTCGTCTAAAAATGGGAAGATTCTTTTTTATTTTGCATCGTAAGCAGCTTCGATACATCAATGAAATTTCACAAACCAAGAATAAAACGCTCGGCATCTTTCAATATTTTTTTTTAATGCTCCCGCATAATATCCCGTTATTCCATATAAGTTCTTGCCTCTTTGATACCTTCCCGCACGCATTATACATTTGCTGAATTAAGAAAAGCCGTATATCCATAGTATTTACACGGGAAATCGCAATCGCGTGATACATAAAACTGCCGCGCGCATATTCCTTTGATACCAATTCCCCTGAAAACACGCGCTAGATAAAAGCGCGAGAGCGACTGCGCCGCAACGCATACACACATAAACTGTGTAGAGAAGCAGGGCGGGATAAAAAGGAGGCGCATTATACGGGAAAAGAGGGAAGAAGTATCGACGGACTTTTCATTACCGTAATTAGCTCGGACGAAGCTTTTATACAACGGAGAAGGGAGAGAGTGTGTAAGAGCCACTGTGCGCGACTACGAATCGATCCGATGGAGAGTTAGCGCGGGTCACATTGGACCGTCAAGTATTATACACACACTGTGATGTCCCCTCGAAGAGCTTTTCTGTGGCCTTTTCTTTACGTGCGGCTGGGATTTATGTATGC
Organism: Megastigmus stigmatizans; assembly: GCA_900490015.1. Lineage (NCBI taxonomy): Eukaryota > Metazoa > Arthropoda > Insecta > Hymenoptera > Megastigmidae > Megastigmus > Megastigmus stigmatizans. Next base: position 1,384 of record UELV01135349.1, on the reverse strand, counting down.
TTGGATTACGTGACTCCCATTGGTTATCATCGGTTGTTGCAAAAATAACCGATAATGAGAAGATTTTCTACGCGATTCAAAGTTGAAATTATATTGGAGTTTAAACATTAAAGTACTGCCCATTAGGAATTTAATATGGATTTGAAGCATCTGGATTGAATGTCAGTTAAGTTTCAAACGAGTAATATGAAATGATAAAGATTGTGTAATTTGATTTAAATAAAAAGATATGAAGAAAAAGGAATAGGATTAAATTCATTTACCAACGTTTTACCTAGAGCGATTTTCACAATGTATTTTTAAGCTAAATGTATTTTTTCTTTTAATAACTTCCGAGGTGGAAATATTTTAATAAATGTCCTTTGTGCGTTAAACAGTATCATTATCAAAAAATATATTCTATTTTTTCACTATTTACAAATAAATTCCAATTTATGTGGACATTTTAAATTAAATACTTGTTTAAAAAAAAGGAAAATAAGTGATTATAAGTAAATTCGAGAATCTAAATAACGTCAAGTCGAAAAAAAACATCCATTACAAGTAATTTAAGCCTTGCTAAACCTAAATCCATCAACTGGTGTGAACTACAGCCTCTGCATAAGAGCAAAGAATGCTCGCAGTGACGCATACCTTTTGAAATGAAAAATTGTAGATCCTTTCCACGAGAGATTTGTTAGCGATTAAAGTGTATTTACCGTATGTATTACTTTCAATATATATATATATATATTTTAATTTAACGTCGTTCTATTTATACTCCTACTCAGTGCTAATCATCAGCGATCAACAGAGGCTTATATGGTGTGGGTCGTGGAACCTGGAACCCGGGACCTCCGGAATACTCCGGAATTATATTGTGAATTCAAATTTTATATAAAGCAAATTAGTTAAAAAATAATGAAACTAAGGTGAGTGTTCCAATTTCTACTCACGTCCCTATTTCTACTCATTTCATATTTTTTATGTTATTACAAATATCAAATGTATTTCTAAATTATTAAAAGATTTGCAGAAATATATTTATTCTATTAAAAAGTATTACTTATAGGGTCACGAAGTAAATACAACACACCTATAATAGAAGCAATACTATGTGAGTAGAAATCGGTCCTACACGGAGAAAAATAGTTCACTAAAAATTGCGAGAAACTTCATGAAAAATTACTATAATATTCAGCAATGGTGAGACAGAGTCGCTGTTTACTAATGTTTAGTAGACAGTATAGTAAAATTAAAGTATGCTAAGTTCTAGAAAATATTATTTTAATAATTACTATACCAGTATAGCAATTTTTAATTTATTTACTCTTAATTATTACTATACCAGAAGAATGTTTTTAAAAACTAAAACAAATTTTGAATTCAATATACTATATATGTT
>UELV01135348.1:0-11836 GCA_900490015.1 Megastigmus stigmatizans | reverse complement strand
CGTTATATGTATTTACTCGTCGAGAATGCATTTATATGAAAAAACCATAAGTACAAAAGTTGTTTCGTTTATTCAGATTGTTACAGTGATGGGCCCAAAATTGGGGCCCGATAAATTTTTGGGTCCGGTGAGGCCCAAATCACGGTTTTTGATTAGAAATACTCAGATTTCATGAAAAGTAAGTTCCACATTACCCGATGCTTTCCTGTTGGTTGTCCCAAAATTGGGCCTTACATGAATATTGGGGCCTATAAGGTCCAAACCATGTTGTATCAATGTATGAATAATTTCTAAATAAATTACAAAAACTACCACAATTCGAGTATGTCTAGTCATTAGTCCAAATATATAGCAATTTTTACAGCAATACTTTTCTTCCTGTAGAATTATTGAATTATATATTTTCAAAACCTATGCTAATTATTAGAAGATTAATTTTTTCAGGACTTGAATTTATAAATTTCTACTCATGTAAATATATAAATTTTAAATCGTTCTTCCAGAAATAAATTAACCTTGCGCTTGAAAATAAAGAAACAAAACATAAATCATAGGCTTAAATTAGGTATTTTATAAGCTAATAAAAGACATTTACAAACATACTGTATCTTTAAAAATAAGAGGTCATTTTTCTTCTTTTTTTAAATATTTTTTATAGTGAAGCATGTGATAAATCTCGAAAAAAATTATTTTCTCAAGTTACTCCTAATAAAATATAGAAATTCATTGATAATCAGCTTTTAATTTTACATAAAAAGTATAAAGACACGAATAAATGGTTTAAAAAATCGTAATATAAGAAAATCGTATTATTATTTAATACTAGATTATGCCTTCATAAATGATAAACAAGTATACATAATTACTACAGTATTATAATCAATTTACGATTATACAATTTATTGAGTAACTATATAAAACCCTTAAATAATTGTTTAATCATTTAGCGTAGTTTTTGGGTATCATGAAACTTTAATATTTTTATCTGCAGTTAATATGTTAATTTATTGATCTAATTGGTTGACTCGTTTTCTAAGCAATGGTAGTAGAATAGCTTATTTTAAACTCCAATTTGTTAGCTTACGTTTGTTGTGATTCATCTACAATTAAACCTCTTTAACTCTTACATAAACATATGAAAACTTTCCTACTACAGGTCACGTTGCTATTGTTTATGTCTACAGCTTAACTCGCACGTATGTGGTTTATGTGATATCTCGCACGTAGAAGTCTTATTATATGTAAGTCCATTTTTTTGTTACTCAACTTAATTTAAAAAATATATATTTAGTACTGCATCACTAGTTACACAAGCTCCAGTACACGCATCAGAAAAAAACTAATGTTTCAAAATTTCTTCAATGATTTATAATAATAGCAATACTAGAAATTATAACTTAACAACTAAAATTTGCTAATATTACCATACTTAGACAAAAAATAAGCAGAACTCAAAACTAGAATTTCATGGATGAAAAATCGATCGCTCTTACGATCCGATAATCGAAAAAATCATGTACGTACCTCAATGATAATTTAGTTACCTATACGTAAAAGAATAAATTGTAGATCTACGAAGAGACAGCGCGCACGCCAGAAGGCTATACGAGCACGCGGGGATCGTCACTTCACAGACTTTGTATAGTCGTATACTCGAAGGGTCGCACAACGCGAGATAAGGAAAGCGCGATAAGCAAATCCATTGACTTTACAATGCACAATGCATCGCGCGACCGTTTCGTACACGCGAGTGCTCTGCGAGTGCAGATCGAACTATACAAACAAAAGCCTATATCACCATCAGGAGTTGCGTGGATAATTAGCACGGACAATGCGGCGATTCGATGCTACAATATTTATCATCGATACGAGATTTAAAGGCCAAGAATGCGTTAGAAAAATGCGGGGAGTACGATGACCGTTTTCTATGATAAATGTGGGACACCGATGTTGCCACTGATTGAATTTTTTCTACATACGGCATCGAACAAGGTGTGAAGTATTGAACATTTTTATTGAATGCATATAGTTGGTTATATATATACGCATTGTCGAACCAAATGTTTATTGCGTCGTAGCGTAAATTGGTATTAAAAAAATTTTAACTCGGTATAGATATATTAATGCGCACTATAATTATCTTTTATTTTTATCTGCACATTAAACAAAAATTTTAAACTGTTTAAGATTAACCTCGCTAATTCAATGTATGTAAAAAATTTAATGTAAAACAGTGATCTTAGGAATTGTAATTTTCTTTTACTAAATTTGAAAACTATAAACTAGTGTCAAGCGATACATTAATTGTAGATAAGTTTTAAAACTTACGATTTTATTTATGATACATTGACTTTCATTGATGTACAATCCAATTGCAAACTGTATTATAGTTTAAAAGAAAGAAAACAAGTAATTACAGTAGCTTAGGTCTTTATATAATGCGTATCATCAAGTGTTTTGTTTTTTACATTTTTTCAAATTGATCGAGGATAATCTTGAAAACTGACATTTATAAGAGCATTTGAAAATACTCTTAATCTTTCTCGACTGGTAAACAATAAATAAGATACTATAAAATAACAATTTTATTAACCTGTTTGTTAGCTTAGAAATAATTCGTTAGCTTAGAAATCTTACATACATTAAAGGGAGAATCGTTTCCGACTCTGCCGAAAAAAAGTTGAACCTAAACCCCTAAAAAGTGGGACTTATAATTGTTGGGCCTTATATATTTTTGGGTCGTACATTTTCTGAGCCACATAAGTTTTGGGCCTTACAATTATTTGGGTCTTATATCTTCTCTCGCTTTATGATTTTTGGGTCTTACGTTTTCTGAGCCATATAAGTTTTGGGCCTTACAATTATTTGGGTCTTATATCTTCTCTCGCTTTATGATTTTTGGGTCTTACATTTATTGAGCCATATATTTTTTGGGTCCTACATTATTTGGGTTTTATAACTTTTCTAGAAGACATGGATCTGGACACAACTGAGGACGAATTACAGAAGGCATTGACTGAAGCTATTGGGGTTACAATAAAAGCACTAAAGGTCAAGGCAATACGCCCTGCTTATGGTGGCACGTACAAGGTCAACGTGACGATGCTGCATGCCAACGCATTGGGCATCATCGAGACCGGGAAGGTAAAAATTGGTTGAGTTATAGCCATATTCCGAAAAAAAATCACGGTCCCGAGGTGTCTGAGATACTTAGATTTGGCACAACTGTGACAAAGGGGTCAACGTGTCAAAGCCGTGCTTCTTATGAGGAACCACGGACCACATTGCGGCAACCTGCAGGAACGAACCAAAGTGCACCTAGTGCGAGGCGATGGGAGCTGATCACAGATACCGACCTGGGAACGCAAACTGCACGGCCCTGGCGAAAGCGAAGGAAAGAAGACTAATGAAAAAGGAAATGGCTAAGTTTATACAAATAAACTTACATCGGACTCAAGCCGCACAAGACTTCCTCTACCAAACGACTAAAGAACACGAATTGGGTACTCTGCTCATCTCCGAACAATACAGAAACCCGGACATTCAGGGCTGGCACTCGGACAAACGGGATCCACGTACTGTCTGGAGTCAACACGCAGGCGGACTCGTCAGAGAAGGGAAATGGTTACGTACAGTGCGAACTGGATGGCACTGCAATTTATAGCTGCTATTACTTCCCAAACACATCGCTTAAGACGTTTCAGGCCGACTTGGAGGAATTGTAGGGAAGTGCAAGACAATGGCCTGGGCCCATTATTGTGGCAGAGGACGTTAATGCCAAGTCTAGGTCATGGAGTGGAGGCCCGGAAGACAAAAGAGGACAACTTTTAGACAAAATGATGGTCTCACTCGACATAGTAATTATCAACCAGATAGGGATGGCAACATTCGAAAGAAGAGCGCCCTTATCGGTACTAGATCTGACCTTCCTACGGCCAACGCTAGGGAGACACCTATGCGAATGGATAATTCTGGAAGAAGAGTCACTTAGCGACCATCTATATGTCTTATTTGAACTAAAGAGCCGAAAACGCGACCCCTCACGAGACAAAGAGTATACCAAAACTGGATAAGACTGAGAGAACGGACGACATGACGCGACAGTACACAACTGAAATGAGCTGAGCGTGCGATGCATCCATGCCCCGGAGAAGATAGCACAATAACCAAAAGCCTGTTTTTGGTGGAATTTAGAAAGTTCAGAACTGAGGAGCTACTGTAAGAAACAACGGAGGAAAGCTTAGAGAGCGCGGAAAAGAGCACGTCTCGAACAAGAAGATGAATCAGATAGGTACAATGACGCCAGAAAATCAGACATGACGATTCGGGTCTTCCTTAAGTTGGATGTCCCTCCCCGAAGTCCTGCACCCGTCCCAAGAAAATGCAGCTCGCCAAATTAATAGTGTTGAGCGCCAGGCGAAATGCTCTGCTTCCCAGCTACTATACATCCGTGACAATACATCCGTGCGAGGTTCACCTGCTTCGAGCACATGTGTCGAACCATATTTTTTATAACTGAGTGCGTAAAACTCGACTTTAGACGCCTGTTTAGCGTTCGTAAAGTACCCATTTTTTTCACTAGTGCGTATAGTGGTTTACTTTACACACTGAGCGTGTAAAGCGTTTTACTTTACGCATTCAGTGCAAAAACGTGAAAAAACAAATTGGTTGCTTAACCCACACTAGAAAGGCATCTAGAGTTGAGTTTTACTTATAAAAAACTCACTTTTTTTATTGTATCTATTAAGTTTTGTCGTAAGCCATAGTTAATATAGCATTATTTTAGCTTTGTTTTACAAAATTATTCTAAAATAAATAGGTTAACATTATTAATAATGATACTTTTATCAAATAACAGAAATAGCAACAAAAAAGCACAATAATTTACTTTACCGAGTGACGTTAGGAGTGAGGAATATATAGCTAGTAATTATTAATAGAAAACATCTAATGATTTATTAGGGTAAGGTACAATTAGTCAATGCATGAGACTTATATTGATTATGTATCGTAATACTTAAGTATCGGGAAAGATCCTCATAAATAACTTATTGCAGTCGCAAGACTGAAAAGTATTGAATTAATGGTTTTCCTTGTAACAGGTATCTATGGTTGGAATAATAAGTAGTCTGTATTTTAATGCATTCCACGGAGATTATGATGGTACAAAAAAAATTTATTGCATATACATAATCATCTAATATTTTATATTGACAGGATGCAGTTTAGTTATAATTCGTTATGCTACGAATTCCAATGCAGGAAGAATTGGATAGGCAAAACGATCGTTTTTTACAGATGTTCGAAAATAGAAAATTATATTTTAACAATAATTTACTTTTTTTGACAAGTTATAAGAATTCTTCAGTCATTTGATGAATTTATGATACAACCAGTAAAGAGTAAGAAATACATATTTTTAGTTATAACAAGCAATGAGTAATTACCAAATTAAAATTCCACTCACAAAATTTGCTTACAAAGAATATTGAACACATTTATAAGTAGGTCATCGTGAACATTTTTTGAAATTTAAAAAGCCACAAATCTTTATTTATCAAATCTGTAAATTCCAATAATTCATTGATTCCAATTGAATATATGTAATAAAACCATAAAACCGTTTCTCTAGACTAACAACGACCTTTGAGACAATCACGTTCAGCTCAAGTACGTATAAACATGATTCTGAAAGTACAATTTCTACTATATACACGTGAAACAATGTAGCCGCGGTAAGGCATAAGAGAGCCTCGGTTTCAAGCGAGAGAAGCCATTATTTCACCTCGCCCGCAAAACAGCGTTGAGAAAAATGCAACAGCCATGACGATCTCACGCGGCATTCTGCAATGTCGAAATGCGAAGACAGCCGAGCCTCCGACGAGAGACAGCCACTGCTGTTGGCTCGTTTAATTTTTCCTTCCTCGTGTCGCAAAAGCTCAGTCGCTCGTGCACATGCCACAGTCCACTATATAGCAGCTGCCTGCGTGCGTGCGTGCGTGTCTGTACACTGGACTTTGGATTTTGTATATAAAAAGCGGTCGCGTGAATGTTCGGAGAGTGTGGCTGTGTGAAGCGCCAGTTCTTAAAATAGAGTGGGGCCAGTTTTTGGAGATCGCTAGACGCGTGCCGCAGTGTCGAATCATCGACGATGAACTTGGCGTTGATCGCGCTGCTGCTCTTGCACCTCGGGTGAGATGAATCTATTCCCCCCTCTCTCTCTCTCTCTCTCTCTCTCTCTCTCTCTCTCTTTTTCCAAGTGATTACGCGAATACGCGATGCGATGATGATGTATAGCGGGGAAATTAACAGAGTCGTGATTTTGCGCACACCGTTTATCTTTCAAATTATTATATGTTTACGTTTCTCGCGCTTAGAATTCCAGACTGAATGGGGAGAATACCGAGATGCAACATTTCTATTATCTTTTTTTTATCTGAATCAATTCGCATTCTCATAGAATTACAAGTTTTAAGCAAGTTCGTTTTTAAATTCAATTTAATCGCTTGAGTAAATTTGAATTTTGATTGGGTTTTCCTCAATATCGGTACCGAAAAGTAATTAGGTTGACTTAAAAATACTTAAATAATAACTAATTAAATAAAATTAAAAAATAATTAATTAAATGCTGATATTTTTTATGTGGTTTTAGGAATTGCATACTTAATTAAACTGAATTTTTTTCATCCACATAAAACGTGATGTAATCATTTTGAAAGTATATTAAAATGACGTTTTATGTTTTATGAGAACGAACATTAACTTTGAAAGTGCACTTACGTTCAATGTAGCCTTTTTAAATTGCTAGTGTGCTTGTATAATACATACAATTGCATCGTTACTTATGCACATTTAAAAATAAACACATGTACTAGACCGGAAAATCCTTCCTTTTTAACAATTCTGAAATGGTAAATAGCTAATAAAATATCTCCTACAGTCAATTAGCAACATCACGTTTCAGATATGCCTTATGAATTGAAGATCAATTTTCTAAATCTAAATCTATAAAATTTAATACAGTTGACCTTGACTATAAGATAATTTTTGCAATGAATTACTTATGAATATTTTCTTTTTCGGATACATATTACTTATTCTGTCGTGTGTTGGTAAAACCATAACTCATACGTATTGTTTAAGTGCAAGTCATTATATCATTACAAATAAATTATAATGCACCTATCTATGTTAATATTAATCAAAGGAATCAATCAAATTCTAAGAGGGAAGAGAAGATAAGAAAAGGGTGGTGTGGTCTTTAAATGAAAATGGAGGGAAATTAAAGGCAAATAAATTTTCTCCTATACTTAAATAATTATGTGAATAAATTTTATTTGTGTGTCTCTAGCACGATGCGAGATTTTACGTTATGAACGTTATTATCGAAAAACTTTGATTAACCGCTATCAATTGATAAAAACTGCAGAGCCGGTAAAGCAGATGCATACTTACGTTCTTTAAAATTTGAAAAGGAAATGCTTTGAGTTGCTCTTTAAAGTATCATAGATATTGTCCAGTTAATATTTTAACCAATTTGATTTCTACTTGAAAAAATAGACTGAGAAAATACCTGTTGATATTTTCTTCTGTTGAGAAAGAATGGCAAATGTATAAATGTATATTAACTTATAATAACTGTGAACTATAAGAGATTGGTACATAAAAAAGATAAAGTAACATAAAATTTAATCATTAAAAATTAATGAGTATTACGTATTTTTCAAGGTTTTTAATAAGGAAATCGTAAAATTAGTCAACCCTAACAATGCAAGTAAATAAAGATATGAATAAATCCAATCAATCATACCTGGAACAAAAAGAAATTTAATCGAGAGGAGAAAAGTCAGTGATCCAGACTTGATCCTTGTATTCAGTAAAACTTTATGTAACAGATGTAGGCGTATTATTTAATTTAAAATTTAAATCACTTCCTTTGTGTAAAGCAGGGATATTCATACCAGTTACTTGTGGTAAGTTGAGTTTGCCACTCCAAGACGATACATATCACCAAGTAAAATATACTTATATATTTCTATACTTTTCCTTATTCCCGGTCTTCATTCATAATATTCAAATTCAATATTAGGAGTATCTCTATACACTTGAGTATAAGTATATCGATATAGCTATAATTACAACAGCGCGAAGTATACTTATTAGTTTATTAATAATCGTAAAGATAATTTAAATGACATTTATACGTAAAATACGTGGTATTTATATATTTTAGATAAAAATGAAAACATTGTAGAAAATCGTTTAATTGCTGTTATTGATTACACAATATGTTAATAATATTATCGGCCGAAGTGTACATACCATGTGCGAGACAGTGATGAAAGTTTTTATCACTGGTTATTGTAATCGCAAAACTTGGTGTGTGATTCAGTATTAGTATAGGAAATTTTTTCAAGCGGAGCCGGTACTTTACATAAGTTTTGGAAAGATACTGATTGCAATTCATATTATACTCGAGATTCAGTATACGGATTCATTTTTATCTGGTACATGTTTGCTTATTTACACGATTTGTCACTGATTTCTTTTTTCTTTCCATCGTGTAGGCTGAATGTGTAAGATACACATACACAATAAATTCATTTGAATAAATAGGAATTGAGGTTTGGTAGATGTAAATCAATCTTGCATGATCATCATATCCTCTTTTACTTATATTTTTATAACTTAAGAATCACCGTATTAATCTATCAAGATTTTTATTTTAAAACTGCACGAGGCTTTATAAAGAGATAAAAAAGTATATATTATAATATTTATTAATATGAATTTACTTGTCTCTGTCTCATCTGTTACATTTTGTATACGATATATAAAATATAAGTCAATGCCGTATTTAATAGCGAGCATATGAAATGTAAAATCTAATAATTTTTAAATAAAAATGACTAATCTACCCAAGTAATAAATTTAAATATTATATCACATTTGCAATATCAAACAGGGGTCAGTTCAAATCGTTCCTCGCAAAGCCGTAAAATTTTCCATTGCTGCAACGTCGGTCAAATGTTCCCGAAAATCGTTGCGTGCGACCTTGAATCATAAGCAATAAAAGTTCGTTCGCCCGTTCGACATTTTAAGTACGAGCCTCAACTACAAGTATATTTGAGTCGAGGCGGATGCGTCAAGGAGCGAAATATAAAAAGAGAAGACAAGGAGAGTAAAAAATTCGCAAGCGAGCGAATGCTACTGATTAGATTGCCGAGGGTCGACCGAGGAGTCCAAGTTTGTACTTCAGTCTAATCTGGTTCATCACGGTGACTTCAACTGCACATCGGCAATATTTAACTGTTTCCTTTTTTTTTTTTTTCATTATTTTGTCGATCTTTACAATTTGTAAGTATGTTTACGAGTAAATGTGTCACAAGATCTTTCTCTCGTTGCGTTCCTTCGATTTGTCAATGATTTCGCGGCCGAGGTATCAGACATTTGTGAGGATTAAATTAGCTTAGTGGAAAAAAGTGTCTGTGCGCTTGATTGTATTGAATTTTCTTTTCTTCTCATTGAAACAATACGGTGCGTTGGGTTTATCGCTGAGAGGAGTCTTATCGCTTGAATAATTTAGATAAGAGCGCGAGTGCGAGTGCCATCCACTACATCTTCGACACGGTTATGCCGTGTTGAGTTCGCAAAAAATGTTTGGGATTCCCGAGAAAAACATTGGTTTATTTTTTCATGCTCTTTGCGCTTCTTTCTTTTTAGATACTCCGTTTTTATAAAGCATATACGTTTTCCAACAGAACTTGATATTGAAAAAAACTGACTCCTTTGTTTTGTGATACATAAATATTATTTTAAAATAGAACAATTTGGAAGCTTCAATTAATGAGATGTGCTGTGGTCGGAAAGATTCCTACCTTGACGGTTCTTGCATTTAACGAAATATACAAAGATAATAGAGATTAATTTTTGGAAACAAACTAGTTCCGACAACAAAAATCTCTGTAAATTGTGGATGGAATTCCTTATTAGTTGAACCACTGTTTACTGTTTAGATCGCTATCGAGTCCTGGACAGAGAGTTTGTCCCCAAAAATTAATCTCTATCTTTGAATATTTCTTTAAATGCAAGAACCGGTAAGGTAGGAATCTTTCCAACCATAGCATATCCCTGTTTAAAAGATACAAATAATTGACTGCGAAAATTTACTATTCTCATAAATATATGGATTTGAAGACGAGTGATAAAAATTGTTAAACTAAATACTGTTTACTTATTCAGTTTTATATAAATTTAAATAGCTTATTTTTAAGCCAGCAGCTTAAATCTTTGAAAAAGTATACTCTTATATTGTAAATGAAAATTGTTCACAACACATAATAAACCGAATATGATTAATTTTTTTCATACAAACCACATTTTTATTGAAAAACCATCAATCAATACAATAATATATATCACACTTTTCATATACAAAATGAATAAAACTTATTATCGAACACGACAAATGCTTAATTTTAATGATAATAATATTACTGCGTTAGACTTTTTAAAAAGGCAGCGATAGAATATTTCTTTTATTTTAATAATCACGTAAAGTTAAACATAAATATAATATATATATGCAGCAGTAAAATCCCGTTACAGAGATTTTTCGGTTACAAAATAAATAAAACTAAAAAACATTACGCTAAAATTGCAATGCATTTCTCAACATTTAGAAAAGTAAAGCAACTGAAAAAAGGAATTTATGTAACATTGAAGAACTGTATTTATATTATAAAATATAGAATCAATATATTCTTATAATGATTAATATTAATGAATAACTTCGCGGAAAAATCGTCCTTACAATCACGAGAGAAAATTTACATGAAAAACCGCATGCGTGTATAGTCGTGTACGTGCAGATATACGCAAGTTCATAACAATCCAGGTGTTCTAAACAAAAACATCATTTTCTGTTAACAGTGTTGCGATGGCTGCAACCGGAGAAAATCGTGTAACTGTGCAGCCTTGGGGTACAGTAGCTGGAAAGGAAGTCAAAAAGTTCACTCTACGAAACACGAAAAATCAAGAGGTTGATGTGACATCTTATGGGGCAACGGTCACGTCTATAAGAACACCTGATAAAGACGGAAACGTTGACGATGTGGTGTTGGGATTTGACAATGTTGAAGGTGAAGTATGAAATAATACAGTGTGAATTGGTAGAATCGCATGCATAAAATGTTTATTTTATCTTTGAATATGCATAAGTACCAGAAGTAAAAATAATTTTTAGTAGCTTATTACATATAAATATTTTAATAAAAGTAATTCATTTTCTTTATTTTAGCAATAAAAAATTAAATAAATTAGTTTATTGATTTAAATGCTAATTAATTAATTATCATTTATATATACACATAATTGATAAATCATTTTATGGCACTGTATACCTATTAATTATTTTCGTTAATTATTTAATTAACTTATAGCAATAATATAATAGAATATCTACAGCTTATAATGAATATGTTTTTATATTTGTTAAGTAAAAGTAATTGCAATACAAAGGAATGACTACACTGAGAAAAAATTGGAGCAGGAGCCGTCCGGACTGTGAGCGGAGAGCCACCAAGTGCCGTGTGTAATAGCGACGGTTGTATTGAGGTAGCAGAGCTCTCAAATTGGGAGCTCTCCGCTACCAATCCGGACAGGATCCCTTCAAAAAAAAAGCGCGGCAGCGCTACGTACTATTGCGGCGTCTGATGCACCATAGCTTCGTAAGCGCATGAAGTAAATATCACGCCGTATAGTACGTGCATAGTCGTGTCCGCTTTTAAGCTCTCGAAATTGTGTTGATTTATAGCAATAATATAAAAGTATACAG
>UELV01135347.1:13578-32838 GCA_900490015.1 Megastigmus stigmatizans | reverse complement strand
AATACGATATCTTACGACTCCATAAACACAAAACAAAGCAATGATCAGTAATTTTTTCCCAAAATTTATTAGTCAACCGGAGTTGGTAAAAATTGCATTATATTGTTTGAAATTTAAGAAACCAAAAATATTTTTTTCATGTTGATATCTAGTACTTAGATTTTGTGAAGACCACCATGAAAGTGTAAATGAAATAGTCACTTAAAGTAGTGTGATCTATTTCTATTATGTTTTGAGTCAGGTTATTACTTTTTACTAAAAGGGGCGGAGTTTCACACTAAAATTTTTAGCGAGTATAATGCAATACAGAAAGGCATGAAGAAATTTAGATCAGAGACTTTTGGATTTAAAACAACATGAACGCGATTTAAGGCTTTATTGGATGTGATTTCACGTTGTACGAGGGACGCTGACTAGTTTTGAGCAGATACAAAGCAGGTTAATATAATATTTAATAGAATACGTTATTAAATGGAAAATTTTTATTTAATAATAGAAGAAAAGTAATAAAAGATCTTAAAAATTTGAATATTTCTGCGAAAAATGACAAAAATGGAGCCCGCACTAAGTTTCTCAAAATAGTAATTTTCAAATTTGACCGATCGTAAATCTTTTATGTCCTTATTTAAAATGGAGTGCCCTGTATATAACTCGCTTCAGAAACCTTAAATTACTTTGTATGGGATAGTATATACTGGTAATACGTTATAACTGCCAAAAAATCGATATTGGTTAAGTATTATTTATTTGTCGTTAAAGGAACTCATACCAATAATATTATTAAAAATCCACTAATAACCATCATTAACAAAACAGATAAGCAGAACCTCTTATAGGACAAATGTTTCTGAATTGCAAATAAATATTGATTAATGAACGGCTTTACAAAGCCTATTAAATTATTTTATCATATTATTTTACTTTTATTTTATAGGGTACTAACATTTGACTGCATATAATTATACTCCTCTCTCGAGTGTGATTTGTTTGAAATATCACTATATGCATTATTGCAATACTTAAAAATACATACATAACTATACATAAAATACTTAAAAAAGAGAGTAGAAGGATAATAGAAGATCAATCCATGCTACGATAATTGTTTCAAGTTATATGCAACTACGTCATACGTATAAAAATTATTATAAAATACATTTTTATACTTTCATAATTGTTGAATATTTAAATTGAATGGTAGGCCTATTGCGTTTCAATTAAATGGTATGCAAGTAGAATTTAGATAATTACGTCATGAAAATAAATCAAAATTATTTTATCATCAGGAAAGATTATCTTTGTTAAAGCAATAAAAGCAAAGATTTGTATGAAAATTATATGAACAATATTAAAATTTAAATAAAATGAATACAATTAAAGTATGTCAATGATAGAATTAGTTATATTGAGCGTTGTTTAGAGCAGATTGTTTTTAGTGTCATTCATTGTTACGATAAAACAATTATTTGGATACAGTAAATTAACCCATTACTTGGTTTAGTAAAAAGTAGTTAAATATAGAATTTTACAAATTGCATATTTAGTATTAAAGCAGCTTGACTTTTATTATAGTACTTAGGTACTTTAAATTTTGACTTATAATAAGAAAGAGCAATATATACCGGAATGATACGCATTAAAAAATCTAGCTCTCACATCGCAACGCATTGTTTAGCACCTAATCATGGAGTTTGCCAGCAAAAATACATGTCCCTATAGCGGCATAAACGAATACGCAATAGGCCTACAAACAGATCAATGAATGGCAGAATCTGTCAATCTCACAAGTGTAAGTGTTAGTGTAGATTTGTATTCGTGTTATATGCAGTGACGTCGCAGGTTAATTCAGTTATAACGATTAGCCTCGCATAACCGACAGATAATATCAGAATTCTCCCCCCAGAGTATCCCAACATGCTAGATGTACTTAGTGCAAACGCATTACCGAGTCATTATGTACCGATCAATTAAACTCTCGTCGAGAGCGAGGGAGAGGTAGAGAAAGAGAGAGACAGAGAGAGAGAGAGAGAGAGAGAGAGAGAGAGAGAGAGAGGGAGAGAGAGAGAGCTCGCATACGCATGCGCATACGCATATGTATATGAGTATTTCGCGTCTGAATGTATAGTATACGTACAGTACATGTTGACAGCTTATCACTATTAATGACGAATAGACGTGAGAGAGGCAACCTGCATTGCATGTATATATTTGTAGTTGTATCGTACGTGTATTGGATGTAAGCAGAGATGTAAGCATGTGTGTCATGTGTGTATCATTGTGTAAATGCGCGTTTAGTATATGAACTAAAGTCATCCTATTGTCTGGCAGCATACCAATATATAGTCATTAACAATAGAGACAGAGAGAGAGAGAGAGAGAGAGAGAGAGAGAGAGAGCTCGCGAGAGCGTATCTATTATATCGGGCTCGCGATTGATCTTCACCTTTACCTTCTTTAGCAAAGTCCGACACGCGTTGGTACAGAGATTTTAAAAACGCCATACTCGTCACGCGTTCGATTTACCTGAAAGCAAAGATAAGTAGAACGTTAATTTCTGAAATAATTGTGAGTATTAACAGAAAAATTAATTTCTATAGTAATAAAAATGAGTGTTTATATGTGTGTGTATGTGGGGGAGGGGATGTATCTAAAAAAAATTATTGTTTTAAATAATTTCAAATAATGCATAATAATCAATAGAAAAATATTTTTATGTATCTTTTAATAGGTCTTTTATAATAATGTATAGCTTAAGATTTGGATTTTTATAGTACAATAAATTTTTCATGAATATTTTTAATGGCTGCTCGAATCCCCTTCTAGCTTATGCTCATAGAGCAAAATTTATATAAAATGATATACATGTAATTCTATGACATTTTCTTATAGTCGCATAAAGATTTCAAAATAATATGTCTCAACTCTATAAATGATCTGAGGAAAAATTCTATACATATGAAAAAATTTGTTATGTTTACATAACCTTAGATTTCTACCATATGTCTATTTTACAGATAATTATTTTTAACATTTAATATACCTTTTTCTATTCTTTTTTCTTTATTTTACAAATTTTTTTGCTAAATGTAATAAATAAATAAATATTAAACTACAAATAAGAACATAAACATCTATATTATCGTCGACAAATAATGTTTATGAGGCCTACGGTGGCTCGGTCGGTAGAGCGATGGGCTCGTAGTCCGGCGGTCCCGGGTTCGAGCCCAAGTCTCGGCCGATTGAAACAAGCACCTCTGTAAAAATATTACATGTGCTTTGTATACAAACACACCGTAGACCTCCGTCGCTGATTAGCACCGCATGGGAGCATAAATAGAGCGATGTTAAAAAAAAAAAAAAAAAAAAAATGTTTATAAACTAAACCATGTTTGAAGTAGTGTAAATTACGTAAAAATGTTGTATGTAATGCATATTCGAAACGTATATAATATATGTATTTATGTACTAAATGCTATCTACCTTTATGTTGATAAATTATTCAAATCTTCAATTTTATTTGTCATAGGATTAATTAAAAGTACAAATAAAACTTTTGAAATTAATTACAATCAATATGTTTATTACTTTTCATATAATAATCTTATGGACACTATAGATGCAGTTTAGTTTTTTTAAATAATAATAATAGTAAGGTTAAAAATTTTAACATCAACATACCAATAGTTCATAAAAAATATTTATTCAATGAAATAAGTATCTATTGACGTCACATCCTATGTTCAGTAACTAAATTAACATGATAAAATTAAAAAAAAAATTCATTTACTAGTATTTAGTTCCATAGGTTGTGACGTCGGACATGAAGAAATGTAATAGTTACAGAACTCATCGACACTTCCGAGTACGAAGAAGACATCTCAGAATCCAATTTAAAAGAGGACAACTCACGAGCTCTTCATTTTAAATTCAAATTTAAGCTGACAATGCAAGTACAAAAGAATTTAAACATTATAACTTTTATTATCCACTAGTGAATTATTATCCACTATTTTCAAATTCTAATCCAGTATTATCCACTAGTGAATTATTATCCACTATTTTCAAATTCTAATCCAGTACTTTCTTATTTAAATGAATTTGTGCATTTTAAATTAATGCAAAAATTCTTGTACTTGCATTATCAGCTTGAGTGAAAAAATAAGCTCATGAGCTGTCCCCTTTTTCAAGTAGATCCTGAGTTGTAGCCTTTTCCAACCGGATTCTGAGTTCGTCAATTCTGAATAAAAGAGCGATGTCTCAGAATTCAGCTTAAGAAAAGTGATATCCTGCAAATTGAAATTACCGACATTCGAATTATATCGGTAATTCGAATTTAATTACATTTTCTAAAAATTTCAACGTAAATAAAGTTAAAAACACCACCTTAGGGACCGTTCACAGTGAGATTTTAGTTGTGTCTAGTCACAACTAGTGCCGTACATTTCATATGGGACCGAATTGTAGCTATTTGTGCACATTTCTTGAACCAAATTCTGAAATATTGCTTTTTTCAAATGGATACTCGAGAACTACGACATATTAAGATTACATATGTTTTAGAAATATTATTTATTTTTCTAGACATTTCGTGATTAATGGTAATAGTCCATCTTCGATGAGAAAAGGTATAACTGTACGTGTCAAGCTTAAAGTTAATTGCGTATAGTTAGGTAATCGGTCTTTTATATTATTAATAACTCCAAGATCTGATTCCGTTTCTTGTTTGTATTCAGTTATTTTACAATTTGCCATGTCCTTTTGGCACTGTTCCAAATTAGTTTCCAGGTTATTTTCAAGATCTACAGTTATTTCGTCCAGTTGCTGTACGAATTATACAAAATTTTTAAAATTGAACGTAAAGTATTTCAATCGCATTGTATAATAAGTTTTCCTCTTAGTAACGATACTTACCAGATTCACATTCTCTAAATATTTTGCCAACTGATTCTTATTTTCTTCGAAAGCTTTGTTTAATTCTTGATGGGCTGTAGAGCTAACTAGATGTAGTTCTGATTCTAGTATTTTACTACATCTTGTTGTATTCTTACCCCTTGCTACAGCATCTTGTATCAACGTCTAGCATCAATAATCAAATTGTTATGATGTATGTACTTTATGTATTAAATAAGTGAAAGAGTAATTAAATATTAATGTTTACCTTTATTTTATTTACTGACTCATGTTGATACCAAATCGTTGAAAATGCATCTGTGGATTCGGCTAATTCTAGCACAATCTGATGTGACTTTGTTTGAACTTCATCTATATCATTTTTTAAAATGTGTATTCTATCCGTTATATTTTTGACTACTTCTCTTAAATCATCCGTTGGAGTAGTCCTTTTTCCACGTGAGGATGACTTCTTTGTAGTTAACAGAATAAAACATAAAAGTTTTAAGCACTGCGTGTGTTAGCAATTAAACTTTTGCAACCTTTCATTATTTAAATATATACATACCGAATTTCCACGCGCCACTAACAAAATAGCAACTATAAGTGTTAACCATTTCATGTTTGTTCAACGTTATTTGAACTGTGCACTTCGGAGTCACAAAACAGCTTCTGCCTACAGTTTGTGAAATAAGGAATATTTATACCTTATGCAATTGCTGGATCTTTTAAACGCTGTGAGCAAGTTATGAATTTTCTCTGGTCCATACGCTTATACAATCTTATCATTAATAATAAGTACTAATAATCACGGTCATGATTCACGTGGTCGTAAATCATTGCTTCATTTTGAAATGCGATAAAGCAATGCCATAGCACTGATTTAAAGGTGGCCCAAATGAAACCACTTACAATATAATATAAGCGTATTCAAAGTAAATAATAATAAAAAAAGCAATGGATGAAAAATGCACACATACATATTAGACAAAAAAGTGTATTTATTAGTGTATATTCTATATATATGTATATATATGAATAAATGTAACATGTTCTATACATGATATAATTGGCATGTGAAGCAAGAATCTGTTTATAGAATTAGAGGGTATAACAGCATCACCAAAATTTAATCTCAATATGCTTGTTCACATGCAACTGATGAAACGTAAAGGTGTTGTACATATAAGTCCGAAAAGCTTTAATTATAAATGAATAGAAAATGTACTTTCAACTTCTCTTATACCTTTATATTACATCGTTCCAATGTTTACTGTTCAAAAATAAGAGTAACTCAGATATTTGAAAATTACTGTATTTATGTTAATTTGACTTTATTCAATGACATTAATGTTGAAGTTAAAAAATAACCACCAATAAGTAGATTATTTATCCATTTTGATCAATGTTAGAAATGTTTTTTAAGCTTATCGTATAATTTAAACACACACACATATGATCCTGATATAATAGAAAAAATATCTTCAAGAAACATAGATCCCGTGCAGCCTGGAAATATTTTTTTTGTTGTCAAATTATTACTATAATGCTTTGATATAATTCTACCTATTTATCCATGTGGTGGGACTATCCATTTTAGAAATTCATGAATTTGTACAGCTGTTGAATTAACATCTCAAGATTACAGTTAGCTTCTATGAATGTCGGTTATATAGAGTTACCCGAAGCTAAGTAAGCTACAGCAATATTATCGATTCATACTTTTGTGTATAGTACTAATATGTCTGTATAGTGATGTTTGTAATTCCGTTTATGTATCGTATATCTAGATATATTTTCAAGAAAGGCAAAAAATATATCTAGATATATTTGCATTCGTAATAATAGATATAAATCTAGATTTGCATTGTAAAATCATCCACGTATAATTAATGATCACATATTGCTAATGTACAATCGAGAGATTTGAATATTATTTGCTTGTACATAGCCCATGTATTGCCTACAGCTAAAGCAGTATACAGGGTGTTTCATTTTAATCCGACCACTGCTCTACTCGATTTCGGGGTCAAAAATAGGGGTTCCCATTTAAGAAAATCATTTTAACCTTCAAATGACTTCGAAAATTGAGTTCAAGGTCAAAGTGATTAAAACCATTGGGTGGACCCCTCTGATTCCTTCAACTTTTGTAGTGGTCATTTTTTGATATCATTCGTTTTCACAGAGATTAGCCAGTGGTCGGATTAAAATGAAACACCCTGTATTGATTATGATAATGATTTTTACGTAGTTATTCAAATCGCAGTCCTAATTACACGTGTACTTATAAATAAATTCTAATACGGTAAATTTGTTATTTTTCTTGTTATATAATATTTATATAAACAAAACTTATTATCCTTTTTAGTTTATGATTTAAGTTGAAAAACTAACCTTTAGAAGTGATTGTATAGCCAAAATATTCTTAAGTCATTGATTTGGTGAATAATTTGGAATGTTACACGATACATAAATGATATTATCATTTCTTTATTTGATTTGCAAATTCATTTTTGATGCTTGTTAATTTAATGTATTTATTATTTTATTTTTGATATATGTAATCCGCTTGTGACAGTTGAAAATTTAAATATATTCGTTAATATATAATACATTCCTCAGTAATAAGAAATGAGTTGATATAATGTTTGTCATTTTGTCAATTACTATTTTTTAAATTTAATTTGTCTTATATTTCTTTTTATTTAAGTTAACCTAACTCTCCTAGATAGTTTTTATAATATTTCTTCGTTAATTAAATGCACGAGTTTCATATTTATTATATAATCATATATTTTTAAAAACGTTATATTCAAATAATCAAAAGTTGTGTAATGAAATCTTAACTATTATGTATTAAATAATTTTACAAGTATAAATATACTAATATGGGGCAAAACATGTTTACAAGCAATTTCTCGTACACGCACAGCAAACTTTAATCACACTCTTTAAGAGTAAAAGTTTGGTGTAATTTTGTGCTACAGAAGTTTAAATTGGATCTAGAAACTAGTGTTTGTTCCTACACAGGGAAAAAATACTTGATCTAATTATCCAACCTATAGCATCGAGTGCACCACTTTTGATTTAACATGGAAAAAAACTTGGTTCTATAAAAAAATATATTTTTGAGACCTAAATAACACTCGTACTTAAGTTTTACAAAGATCTCCCAATGGTATCTGAGTACTAATCAATTATTTTAAATTAAAAAAAAAAACAATTTAAACAAACTAGCTGACGTTTACTTTAATAATAATAAATTTTCATCAAAACATTTTTACATAGGTATATTTTTATAGATGTTTGTTATCTCTTTAACACATTTTTCGATCAAAAAGTAGAAAATCAGAATGTAAGTTTATGGGAAACTATTACCTTGGATTTATATATATAATGCATATAGAATTTTTTTATGCGGGAAAACGTATTCAAGTAACCATGTCTATTGAACCTGATACTAAATACGTATTCTTTTTTAAGTAAAAATCAAAACTTGATTTATTGAGCAAAATATTTTATTTGAAAACAACTCTATTAATAAAGTAATAATACAATCTAAAACAGCTTGTGAACTTTATATCTATCCTAATATTTTACCGTGACATAACTCAAGTAACAAAGTACATATTTAATTACATAATGTCTATTATTTGATTGTTCTTGTTCGTATGTTTAAACTGTAATCCATAAGTAATATCGAACCAATGTCTATTCAAACAAGAATTATGATGAAGTGGCATGTGGTATAAAGTCGTTTGTAAGTGTACTCAAATAATGTTTAAACCATTTTCTAATTCTAAAAATACGATGTGTCAATACATATATCTTTATTAAAATAAATATGTATTACATTATATTAAAAAATGTCTTATATTAAATTTTTTTTTATTTCGTGCTAGTATCGGAAAGATTCCTACGTTACCGGTTTTTTCATTTAACGAAATATTTAAAGATAGAGATTAATTTTTGGAAAAAACTCTCTGTCACCTGTAATGATGTAAACATTACATGATTTCAATTTCATAAAATTCCATATACATGCAATTCACAGAGACCTTTGTCCTCAACGTAATTCACGGCGATTTTTATCTGCGAAATTTTCGAGACCGTCTATAGCACATCCTCTTAACATTAAATCAATTTATCAGCATAATAGTAACAATGAAAGTACAATTCATATCTATTTGTTTTATCCTTTGTCAATGTATTATTATCGATAAAAAATATTGAACACAAAATGAAATAATATTCGAATCTATTAGCGATAGAGAGAACAAGCCATAAGAAAACAAGTTTGACGTCGCGATAACTACGGATAAAAATAGTCTGATTAAGACCTCGTACCTTGGTGGAAAGTTATATTCAGCTTATCCGAGCTTTGCCATATATTTCCAGCTATTCGTTAGCAGACGGAATTAGAGGTTTTTTGCCTAATCTAAGCTAGCGAAACGGATAAGTAAATAGAAACACATAGGGATTGCAAATCCACCCCCATACTAGCGGTTCTTATCTCCGTAACATTCTACTCTGATATCTGCTTAATTAATTAACTGCGACAATGAAGCGACTTATGAATGTATAAATCTAATTTATGAATAATAATTGATTGCCATGCACGTATGAAAAATTTATAATTCTAAGCAATAAGGGGATTTTAAACTAAAATAATGATTTTGTTACATATCTAATATTTGTTCATATTCTCCGTTTATTTTATGACTGAAGGGACGTAAAAGCAGCAGGTTAGCTCAATTATGAATTTCGATAATATTTTGTTAAATACTAAACTATATTAAGATATGCGTATTTTATTCAGCGTTAAAATTTACGTGAACAATAGGCACGATCATTTTGCCTGTTACCATATATATTACTAAGTAGTTTAATCTCTATTATATCGAGTGATTCCAAGAGCGTTAAGTACGTAATAACACAGTCTGTAATGAGTAAATGACAATAATATAATGCAATGTTCCTCGTACCATAGTAATTGACATATGTAATATTAAATAGCTTTCTTTTATGTCGAGTCCAGTAAATAAGAGTGATTAAATTTCTTGTATTTACAATTTTTCCTGAAACATCGATTATACACAAGTAAAAACTTTAACTCAAAATACATAAATATCATAAAAGATTAACAATTAATTTTCAATTTTATTGATTCGCTGACTGCGAATAATAAACTATAAATACTGTTTACTTTAAAAATATGATTATGTAACACAATTACGTTTTCTGACATCTTTAAATATTATTATAAATTTGAAGTTGAAAATAATGTAATGACAAGCTCAATTAAAAACAAATTTTTTTCATATTTAAAATTCTTGCTTATTTTTATGTAGGGCTAAATTATTTTTATGTTAAGTTTACTTTGGATATACGGATACTGCGCTAGTTAGTTTATGTTCTATTTAACTTGATTTAATTATCGGTTACAAATTTGAAAGATCGGTGTTATTATTATACTGTTTTTTTTTTGACAGCGTATAAATTGATATATTTATTTATTTTCCCATGTTAAAATATTCAAAATATGAACCTAAAAGTTAATTAATAAATCTGTTATTTCTACATCAAATAAGAATTTGCACGTGAAAATTCGAACTTATCCTGTATCTGTTTCCGAACAAATTACGTCTTCTGGATTCACCAATTAGCGAAATACCAAAAATTTGTTAAAATCTAAGAAAATCTAAATATAATTAGGAAAAAGTAACGCAACTTGTTTATTTGACATTTTGGTTACATACTTGCGTACATTTATTAACCCGTTAAGTTCGAAGATATGAAATCATTGAGTAATTGTTCCAAAATTCATGTAGAAATTATTTTTCGCTAAGAATTCAGGAAATTCTGCTATAATTTTTTTTCTACTTTTCAGCTTTTTGTGGTCTATGTTGAGCTTATAATAACTTTTAATCTACACAAGAAAAGAAAACGTTTATTATGATCTGATCCTTCGATTAATATTATGAAATTT
The DNA here is from genome assembly GCA_900490015.1 of Megastigmus stigmatizans. NCBI lineage: Eukaryota > Metazoa > Arthropoda > Insecta > Hymenoptera > Megastigmidae > Megastigmus > Megastigmus stigmatizans. The sequence goes on along the minus strand of UELV01135347.1, from coordinate 21,960 downwards.
TGAAATTATTGTACAAAAACTCCAAAAAATTGAAAACTGTAAGTAGGTCCTATAGGACCTTTACGGCACGAACGGGTTAATCATTTAATGACCAAAAATTAGATTAGAATAGTATAAAAAAGGCAGTCTATTAAGCATATGAAAAAAATGTCACTTGTCCGAAAAAATTATGTAAAAGTAACAAAATGTAAAAGAAAAGTTTTTTCAAAATAAATAAAGTGAATGAAATGTATGCTTAACGCAGTGCATTAAAATGGTTATGCAGCGTGTATATGGGTAAATTCATTTCACTAAATGAATATGCTGCCGTCCACGTCAACGCGTCACTCACCTCCACGCCAGTTTGGAAGCGTTGAGAGGTTGATTACCCATCGAAAAAGGATACTTTGATTGACAAGCAGCGGTCAACAATCGCTGGAAGATTGAAATAAGTGCGCTGCTCACGTGTAACGACAGCTCTGAATTGTAACGATCGACACGTCGAAAAGCGCGCTAAATGCCGCTGCTCGCTTTTAAATCAAGCTTTCGTCTGGCGGCTAAAAGAGATGATAAATGCCGTAGCCGTGTACTCAATCAAAGGTTCGGTAAAATCATTCTGTTGGTATGTAACTGTAAGTACAACATTCGCTCACGTGATATTGCAGCACTACAAGATTATTGTGACCGTTCGGAGCAAGTATGTAAAAACCTAAATTTTTTTTTGAAAAAGAAAGGTTCTTTTTTACGATAAAAGCCGAAGGCTACATCGAGGATTTAACGTCATCGCACGGGCAAATAACATAAAAAGGAGTAAAATATTAACGGTAAAATTGCTGTTCTCCTTCTTCACTTTTATCAGTAACTCTGACTGGTTTTTTGTGCTCATCGTTTCGTTTATTATTATGGTATCGAGAGTTTATAATGGTGATGATGAATGTCACGCGAAAGAACGCAATTAGTCCGCGAATAAGTAAATAAGATGAAAGTTGATTAAAGGGCTTCATTCATTTTCATAATTGATAACGATAATGATAATGGTCGCAAAAGGTAAGACTGCGTTTGGTATCCATAGAATCCAATTATAAATTGAAATTATTGAGTCTAATATCAAAATATTACATTTCGTTTCACATTACATTTTCTCAAAATTGCTTTTAAAATATCATGCGTATGCTGTTATGAAATAATATTACTCTGCTATATTCCAAGGTAGAACAATGAAATCACGAGATGTGGATACACAATGTAGCATTTTCCTGAAATTGCTATGTACTTCAGCCACAATAAAGTACATGTACACTATTCATAACAAAAATTCATATCCCGGTTTTATTAATTTGTAATTGTTCTAATAAACAGAGCTTTAAATGTTATTACTTAAATAATGGAAACATATAACTAAAATATCTCGGACTATCTGGATTATGCAACTTAAAGCAAAGGTTGCAATAATAATAATTATGCAATTTTGCGTAATAATAATTTGTAATATAATTTTGAAGGCTAAAAAATGTTTAAAAATATGTTACACAAAATACTCCATAGTAGCATTCTAACTTATTTTCTCGGTGTATTTATAAAAACTAGTTAAATCTATGATGGAACTAAGATAAAATTATAAAACATGAGTGTTCAGACTTAATTAAACATCTGCAACGAAAGAAAAAGGTAACACAAAAGAGATATCCTATATAGAACTGGAAGGGGGAGCCATCGAAATAGTCCTCGTCTTTGACACTCGTTCATCTTCACTCTATCTCACTTATTCTATCTGATCCTCGGAAACATTTTTCCTTTATCCCTTCTTGCGCGTCAACCAGTACCTTATGAATTATTTAAGATTAACGGCGATCGATTCTTTATTTCGATCACTTTATTTGACCGCCATTTATCGTGATTATATCCGCACCATCGCGCTCTTTCTCCCTATCGGTTTGTCCTATTTTATTTTCTCGCACGCTAATTCGCCTGAACCAGAAAATGTCTTACATGTATACTTTATTAATGGTATCGGGAGTTATCATGGAAATTATGACTAAGCTCACAGGCATATATCATGCTTCACAGGAATATCGAGCTTACGCAATGTCGTGTGCGTCACTTTGATCGATTTAATTGATTGCGTATAAAAAAATGGTGAAATTAAGATTAATTCAATTTGTACGAGCCAAGCTAACGAGTTCTGTTTCAGTCATATAAGATAAACGAGTTGTTTACGCTTTTTTCGACACTAGTACGAAAGTGAATATAAATGTTTAATAAAGTTAGTTTACATTACGCTTAAAAAAATAACATTTCATAAATAACTATCTTATATCCTTTTATATAGAGGGATGCCGGATATCGACACATATCTTGATTACAGGTATTTTAATTATTCATTTTTTATATTCTGAAAATATCAAAGCAACTTAGTAATTTTGGAAATGTTAAGAAATCAATTGTATTTTGTGCGTCTGGTCTTTATATACCGAAAGTCACATTCATTTTATTATTACTCCTGCTAATGGAAGATTGAGCTTCGGTGACATGAAGCCTTTTTTCTCTGTTATCATGAAGATTTAGGGCCCCATCGCTAAAAGCAAGAGGCACAATCGTATATGTACATAGAAAATTTTGAAACGTAGAAAAAAACGTGAAATTAGTAATAAGATTATCATTTAAAAAAGAGGAGAACTATATAGGCGTAGTTGGTTAACTCTGCCAATCCCGTCATTCTTGTGAGCTATTTATATAGTCTCCTACACATGCGCATCGTATCACAGTATACTTTTTGCGCAATATACTCACTAATCCCATTTTTCAAATAATAATTTTATTATGGATTTCACCTTTCTTTTCTATGTTTCAAAATATTCTGTGCAGAAATGAAAGTGTTCCTTTGCTTTGCTTTTTAGCGATGCGGCCCTAAATCTTCATCATAAACAGAGAAAAAAGGATTCATACCACCTAACCTCACTTTTTCATTAGCAGGAGCGATAATAAACTTATTTTATATTAGACTTTCGGTATATAAAGACTAAGGGCATAAAATATATTTGATTAGTTATTTTGATAATTTCAGAATATAAGAAGTGAATAATAATTAAAATACCGGTAATTTAGATATCTGTGTCGGTATCTAACATATTTTTCCAAGATATAGTTCTTAGGATAGAACAATAGAATAAAGTGATAGAATATTCATTTTGATCTGCATAAGATAACCAATTAAAAAACAATAAACGTATTTATAACATGTTGTACAGAGAAGTTATGATCTTATAGATAATAACTTATAGATAAGAACTGAATATCAAGAGTATACAGATATGCAGCAGCATATTTTCTTATAGTAAATTCTGATTTCTAATTTTTTTATGTACACAGAAAAAAAATAATTTTACGTTAGTTGTAATACAGAATACTAAAAAAGCAGATCCCTCATCCACCTAGAAGACGTATGAGGGACCTGCTCTCACGTTGTGTTATTTTCTCCAGAACAAATAGTTTTTGTATTCTAATTACAAAATTGTTTAAAAAACATTAAACAATAAATAAATTTGTTAAGGGAACATAAATGAGTCGCAATAGGGACACATATCTCGAGAGATTTGAAAGAAAATTAATATTATAAAATCGATATACTTTTTCTAATCTATAATATTTTCCTCGTACCCCGAGGTACCATTAAGTAGACAGTCCAGAATTACACCTGGATGCTTAAGAATCAGTCACTAGTTTCATGAAAGATTTTGTCATTTTTAAAAAGTTGCCAAGATATTTAATATAAATAAGTAACAATTAGAAATAGGATACATGCTACAATTGCATTGTTCTTACACCAAATCCTATTTAACCTATATGTATGAGTAGCTTACGATATTTTAGCATTGTTCAACAACTAATGCGACATTATTTTTTTTCGCTATCATTCAAGACCCATCATATTAAGACTACTTTGAAGAATTGAACTGCAATATTTACAAAAAGCTTTTTTTTTTTTTTGTAAATTTGACAAGGCTACGATCATAGCAAACTAATCTCAGGACGCGGACAATAAGAAATAGGGCAGAAATAATTTCACGCCATAATATAATTCAACACAAGCATTTAATACAATACAAGCTTTATTTTAACATATGCTTACGCGTACCAATAAACTAAATAAAGAGAGGATCTTTCAAAAAGCGCATTTTAAGTACAATATTAATTTTAATTACAGAATTTTAGTTACATTTTCTGTAACATAAGAATATTTATCAGTAATATCAGATATTTCAAGCACTCTTAATACTTAGGCGTGTTGTTTTTCAAAATCGTCAACAGCTTTTTTGGCAGCAGCTATCCATTGTTTTGGTTGATTTTCCATGTACCAAGTAGTAACTTCTTCCATATGTTTTTTCTGAACGTCGTTACATTTCATACAGTTTGTGACAAAAGCTTCTGGGAAGATTTCTGCACAACAGAATTACTAAATTAAGTATATGGCGTCACCGGAACTAATTTTTATTAATTGCATATATTTATACACTGTATTAATAATAAAAAAACTCTAATTAGATATTGTTAAAATTTGTATAGCTTTTATTTAACGAGGTTATATTTATTTATTTTATTCATTCAACGGGTATTACCATTTTACAAAATGCTAATGTGGCAAATATAATTAAATACAAAGATCACAAGGTGATTATAGATATAATTTTCTAACTCTAGAATTTGCATATTCCCTAAATTGATCACTTGAATTAAAATTAATTAAATCAAAATTAAATTTATTCCATTCTCTTCTTAACCTAAATATCGCACTATTAAATGTACTATTTGATCTACGTACAACCTCCTTAAGAGTACGATAGTTGCTTACCGAGTAGCTGCAATATTTTAATTCAAATAAGTTAGATAATGCAGGACGCTTATCATCCTCTATAAGGAACTTGTACATGAATAAAATATCTTTCGAATTATGAATTGATTTAATGGTATAAATATTGAAAGTTTTTGATATATTACTAAATAGGTAGAATAATTTATTGAAAAATTATTCATCTCAAACCATAGCTTTAATTAGGATATATATAATTTCACAAAAAAAAAATAAAAAACAACTCTATAATATCTCCGTAATGATTACAGATGAATGTTATTCATATTAAAGGGATTTTTTTTCATACATTAGTATATTTGGTATTGTATTCAAAATGATTAAAGTCGATTTCAAAGTAAGTCTATAGAATGATCCGAAAATTGATTGTAGTAATTTGTATTAAACAATCATCTAATATATAAAAATTTGAATAAGAACTATTATCAAGGAACATAGGTACAAAAAGATGTATGGTTTAACAAAAACTTTAGTTAAAATTATAAAATTTGTAAACAATGCACTTTTTTAATCTGAATTAGTGAAGCTCATTGACGAAATAGTAGCTATACATTCACTATTTGGCAATTATCTATGGATTAAATTAGTGAACGATATTCAACTGCCAAAATTATTTTGAAAGTAGCCATTACAAATATTATAAAAAAATATTAAGAACGATTTTTCGGTTTTTTCTTTAATTCATACCTTTGAAATACTCTGTCGCTGGGGTGGGGCATGGTGTATTTTCCATGAAACACGAGTAGTGCGCAGCACGCATGGTTTCGTCTCCTAAGATACTCATGGGTTCGATACTATCGAAGTCGGTCTTGTACGTTTCCGCAGTAATAGTCAGAACAGCTCCGACAAGGATTACCGCCACTATCGTTACTGGACTCATTCTATGATGCTGCATCTTTACAGTGATCGATCAGACGAACTCTGCTCTCCGCGTTTGGTAACGGTGCTTATATTGGAATCAGCGAAGACTCCCCCTCTCACGAGTCTGCAATTACGCGTTGATGCTTGACAATTCGCGCTATTGCGCTTCTATCGTTAATTACGACCTGTCAAAACTCTAGCAAGACATCGTCGCGGATGCGCTGTAATTTGGCGCAGAGTGCTTGTGCTCTTCGCAGCCGAAGCTGGCCGTTTGGACTACGTCAATTTAATTTCGTTTTGACTTCGTTTTTTGCTTGCTGAGGCTTTCAATTGTTCTAATCATATAAACACAGTAAGACTTGCACAAATGAATTGTCATTTTTAAAAAATAAATAGTTGACATTGTTGAAAAAAATATATATAATATTGTTGAAACAATATATATATAATTTTTGAGCGCATTGAATTTTCCTGCAAATTAGTTTAGCTTGCTGACAATCAATTCACTATTTTCCAAGTTTAAATTTTAAATTAAATGTACGCTTAATTTTGGCAATTTATTATCCGATCAGTCAGCAGCATCTATTGTACTACATATTGAATAAAAATAACTAATCTTCTAATCCATTTTTTCTAATAAATAAGATCTATTTTTTTAATTATTTATTATTAACAATACGATTTTCATAACAAGGTAAAAGCCGAGCTAATTTTAATTAAATTCGGAGCATGAATTGCAAGTAAAGATTTACATTATTTTTAAGTTGCATTTATCCATAACTTTGTACTTACCTAAGTACAAAAAAATACATATAAAAATCTTAACAAAGGCTCTTTAATATTAAACCAATGATTCGCTTTGACAGGATAATTTACATTCGAAATATAAAATTGATAATGTACTGCTTTGAGAAGTTATTTTTTAGCGTTTTTCAGTAAAACAGTAAAATAAAATTACTTCATTGCCAATTTTAAATTTAAAACTCTATTGGTAATAAAAATGTTCCTTTTATTATTCATCGTTGTTGCTATTATTCATTTAAATATTCATTAAGGTACATATACATGTCATACTGAGATTGCAAAATTGTCAGCTATGGGAGTAAAGATTTTTTAACTAACATTTATGCTAAATGTTGTAATTTGTACGTTTGTACTTAATGTTACAATCTTTATTTTTCTTTATATGCAAGATATTTTAATAAATTAAGATATATATACATAATTCAGATTGCGATGCAAAATTCAATGGAATAAATAGTCTATGTTCTTGTTTAATTGTAGACTTCGCAGTGCTTTAATTTCTGTTGTACAGAAACTCATAATTAATATTATTATAAATATATTAAAATTTATTAAAGTGATGATGTCTCATTGAACACTGAAATTATCTTTGGATAATTCAACAATATAAATTTATTTAAATTTAAATACTTTTTTAAACAATTTTTAGATAAAATAAAGGGTTTAATTAAATTTTCATTTAGTCAATAAAAGCATAATTTAATTTTAATGTATACTCATACACAATGAACCATTCAAATATTTTCTAAAATACTATGGCATCAGAAACTAGGTATAAAATAAAATATTATGAGACCAATTATTTCAATTTATGATGGTTATAAAATACCTATTAATACATCAAATTCAATATCACATAAAGAAAATATATAAATTGTACAAACTTGATATAAAAGTTTAATGTAAAAATAAGAATCATAAGCAATCATGAAATTTTCTTTTCAAAGTTAACAGATGCGCCATCATATTTTATAGCTAATAATGCATTTAAACATGAACAATAAGTCTCATTAAACTTTTTATTACTAGTATAATATGTGTATTTTTTACTTCCTCATAGAAAATGCGGTATAATGATGAAAAAGAAGTTTTGTTTCTTGTTCTAAACAAAAAAATGCTGAAAAATAGATTTTTTAAATTGATTTAGGTAAATTTGTTTTAGAAATTCTATCAACTTTAAAATATTCCTTTTAATTTTTGTGCGATAGAATTTAATATTTTCGTAAGTTATATTACTGAGTGACAAATCTAATACTAGAGTAAAAGCCGGTATCATACAGTCGCTCTGTTCACAGAAAAATGTAGTTGTACTTACAAAGTTCTTAGTAAAACAAGCTAACAAATCTTAGCTATGACAAAAACCGCTGTTAATTCATTGACACGTAGCTTCCTCAAATTTAAGCGATTTGTTTCAATGTACGGACCCAGTTTTTGTTCAGTTAAAGAAGGTCTTTCGCGACTTTGGTAGTCAAAATAATAACTATTATACAAAATGTTTTTGTCTATGTGAATTTTTTAGTATAAAATGTACTTTGTAAACTATTATATAAAAAATGTTATTTTACACGTCTATTATTCGAGTAATCGTATTTTTAAGAAAATATTCATGAATGTCATAAGATTGGTGAGTACAAAATGGTTATTAAAAAAAGAACCAGTATACTTTATCGTTCATTTCAGTGAAATATTGAATTTTAAAAATGCACAGTTTTATTAACTCTCTTATGGAGTTATGTAATTTTTCTAACAATTAAACACTTCAAAAGTGTAATACTTTAATTATAGCTGAAAACATTGTTTTTCATTTCGTGACCTTAAGGAGACGTCGGATACCGACAGGAGGGATCCTACTTAACAACCTTACGGTATCA
>UELV01135347.1:0-13558 GCA_900490015.1 Megastigmus stigmatizans | reverse complement strand
AAACAAATAAATTTAATGTTGTAGCGTAAAATAATGGAATTTTTGTTAATTACAGTTTCATACACTATGTGGCGCGATTACTTTCTAGTTAATGTAACATTTTGCACTATAATATTAAATTTACTTAGTTTTTCGAAATTTCCTGCATTCTCTCCAATGTATTTATGATTTTTCTATCATTTCTCAAAATTTTAGGTGAATTGGTCAATTCGTTCAGGAGAAAACTTTGATACCGTAAATGTGATATGTAGAAATCTACATGTCGGTATCCGACGTCCCCTTAATAGCGCGTCGCATGCTTGTGTCTTGATATAAATGAAATAACAGCTTGAATCTCACTTACTTTAAGTTTTTTCGTACATTAAAATATTTTTAAAAAAACTTAAAAATCAGAATAACTCAAATACATTCTTACTAACCAAATTTTGGAAAATATATGCAGCCCTCAAGGTACAACAATACTATTTATATATAAAATTTTGAAAAGTTTAGAGCAGTGTTACTCCTGCTATCGAATGCTATAGAAAATCGAATTTTTTCATTATAGGATAAAGGCGTCAGCTCACATGCCCTCCCCAGTTACTGTAAGTCTTTGGTGTATAATTCGTCAAAAGAACAAAAACGTAATCTCTAAAACCGTTCTTAAATGTTATAAATGTGAATTAGGAAACGATATTGCTTATAATCCTTGATGCACGATTAGATAATTTTCTGTATTAATTAATATAAAAACCATCAATACCTGACTCTGTCGTCAGCTTAGGACGATTTTTTATTTTCTCAAAACATAAAAAATATTAATGCTTGAAAATTCAGCAAATTCATGCTAATAACACTTTTTTCGACTTCTCGTTGGAGAATACTGTGTGAATTTTTTGTCAAAATACTATGCGAGAAATTAAATAAATTTCATTACAGCGAATATATTATATTTATTACAGATTCATTATAGATAACATGATATTATTTATTTCTTAAAGAAATAATTATTTTGCTGCTTGAAAATTATAATTTTGTTAATCAACTGAATGTTTTTTTTAAATAATTACTTGTATCTGATACTTTTCAATGAAAGATTAGTGTATTTATTATAGTGCGTACTTATTTATAGCACATACAAAGTTGAGATGGCTATTATTATTTATATTCTCCAATTCAATTTATCTTTACTCGAAATCAAGTACTGTTTAGGACATCTTATCCAGGCCTATTCCAAATTGTTATAACAGGCTATAATAAAATACATAGAACCCTAGTAGAAAATTGAGGATTTTGGCTGTGTAACGTGCTAATCAAACTATAGTGTTTTATGCTTATAAACCTCAATAAATTTTTTTATATAACTATTTTTTTCTAAATTATAGTACGGCTTAAAGCAAAAATATTTTCGAACCTGATAGTTTTCAGTTTACATTCAGGTGATAAGTAAACTATTGATTCGCGAAACTACGTCGGACACTTTAATTATCTTCCAACATTCTACCAGGCAAATTCACCTATGGGAAATTCAAATTAGGCGATCGCATATTTGTACTTTCACGCTTATTTATTTTTGGTGTTAATCAAACTGCCTTTACTGTTATGACCGTATTGATTATTTAAATTACGTAATAGCGATAATCGAAAAGTAAGTCGTGAATTTCTGTGGTATGGATATAATTTTATTAATTATTAAAGAATTGATCTCTACGTAAAGTATCCAAATCTTTGGAAAATAATGTTAAATAATTCTAATAATTAAAAATTGGAGTTTCTTCCCGCTTTTAATTCGTTTCAAAAAAACTTCTAATAAAAATTAGTAATAATTATTGTGCTTATCTATTTTTTGCTGAGAATTATTACCCATATACTGTGAAATACAAGAACAATACAAGAATAACCGTAGTTATACTTACAATTAGTAATTTAATATTTTTATCTTCCAGCAATAAAAGCACCTAAAAAGAATAAGTTTAAAGTACAAACAAAAACTTATGGATATTGATTACGCAAAATAATATATTTTGAACTATATTTAAACATAATAAATAATAGTGCTGAATAATGTAAACTTCTTTGATCTCAAGTTATAATTACATAGGCAAAAAATTTGAATATCAAAACCTTAATGTAAATCAGTTTAATTATACCAATAGTAAAAATATGGAAATAAATTGTAAAAATGCACAAAATCCAATTATAGAACTTTTCTGTACTGTAAACCGGTATAAAAAATGTTTTTTTCTTAAAAGTTAATTCTTGATCTAAATAGAAAATTAAACGGGCACTTAAAATACAAATAATTTCTTGAAACGAGTGTACTCTAGTATTCATCGGAGCTGGCGCAAACGAAAAATCATTAAACTGCAGCTCTCTACATTATCATCGGAAGCTGACGAGTTCGCTGTCCTCGGCAAAGTTTCGAGTTTCACCGCATAGTGCTACGCACAAGGGACGGAAAACCGTCGATCAGTTACTCTTTCATTCTCGACCTTACCGACCATCATCGGAAATTGTAGAAACGACCACTGCTTCCGGGTAATTTCGTTGTTTCAATTACTCGATTATTGCATCCCTTGGATATCGAAAAGGATGCCACATAGAAATTGATTTTCGTCATATACAATTTGTCATTATAATACTTACGTCGAATGGAATTATTTAATATCATTATCTGTGCTTATTTTGTAGTTTACTAATATACGCTAAATATTCGTAAATTTTTCTAAATTAACTATGAAAATAACAATTCATTTATTTTAAAACTTTATAAACCTATGCTAGAATATGATAGAATATCCGAAAAGATTTTTTATTGACAGTTTTAAATAATCTAATATTAAAATTTTCAATTCGCATTGTAAATAGTATTAAATAATCTTTTGACAATTTGCACCATGTATATATTAAAATTAAAAAAATATTATCTATGGTTAAAAGTGATAAAATATGTATATTGCTATTAAACAAGTGGGTAAATAATTTTTGCAATGAAATTTTCGTATTGACTATGCAAACATGTATTCAAGAATTAAAAAAAAACTTTAAATTTAATGGCAACTTTTGTAGCCGGATCCAATGACAGAGTCTTCGTGTGCTTGTACGAAAGATGGTTCACTGTATTTCTAGTAGAGCTTTTAATTTAAATGCATACCCCAGTCGTCCATGTAATTTGATCAAACTCGAACCCGTCAAAGCTTCACATACGTTAACTATTAATAACGTGCACTACGCCTAGAGCTACGTCTTTGCGAAAACTTAATTAACCCATCGTCCCATCAAACTATAACGCGATTACCCCGCCTCGGTGTACCTTGTATATTAGCTGTATAAAATAGTTGTATTACATGATGTACAATGTCGGCGGGTCCTGCAAATTTCTACATCAATGAACACACATCACCTATTCGCGTTCTCAAGGCGACTTTGACTAATTTACGAGGAAGTGTCGTCGAGAGTCCGCAGCATCAACATCGACACCAACGTCGCAGACTCAAACTTTTGACCAAGTTTGCTAATTGATAAATTAATTATGTATAGGTAAGTTTTTTTATACCGAATAAACTGTTTATTCACAGAATGTTTATTATCAATTTTACACTCAATAATTTTTATTATGCGTTTGAAGATATTAATGTATGTATTAGAAAAATAAGCACTTCCGGTTGGAACGTTTACTTCGTTATTTTATTTACATAAAATTTTAATACATGGTACATTGATTAAAAAATGTTATGTTTGTTAAATTGACTAATACCATATATGTTAATAATTTAGAGAAATAATACAATTTACATCCACAACGCGAATAGAGACCCTCACATCGGGCAATAAAAATATATGGAATATCCAGACAGCGATTTCGACTTGAATTCTGAATTTCATCAATCTTTTTACTCTTTCGAAAACACTGCTTTTTATTGTACTAGTGAAATTCATTTATGCGTCAGAGTTTAAACATTGTGCTTTAAAAATCGTTTCCTATCCTTAGCATTACTTAATCATATTATTTAAAAGTTTATTTAAAACGATAATAAAACTCAATGTTTTCTCAAATTTCTGTGAATATGTATAGGAGCATCCAGTAAATCCAGCCAGCGGATACGCACGGTGCATTTGTCGTATAAAACACGCTCTGTTCAACTCGGTCATAAGTGAACGATTTTTTTCACTCTTTCTGATGGCGTGACTAAATATATTTATCCTCCAAAATACATTTTTATAGTATAAAAATTGTGGTAAATGATTGAAGCAATTTTTTTAAAAATCTTTTTCAAATTAATTTAATTTATTCTTTAGCTACGTGGCTAAGCTAAGTGGCTCAAATTTCAAGTTGGAGAAGAAGGGTTCCTGAGCAAACAAATATAAAGTACGACACCGTGGGATCGCGCTACGCCTTGGCTTGCTTTTACACATGTAGTATAATGAATATTTATATTTATATTTATATGCATGTTTATCCTTAACCAAAACTATTAATCAAAACTTGTTTGTTTAAAATCTATCTTTTTATCAGATAATTTTCAATTCTCTTTTTTGTCTGATTTTCTTACTGTTGGACTTGGTTGTAGTTTTTTTTTGTGTTTAAGTACAAATGTTTTAAGTATAAACGCTTGTGATACTGAAAGCGATTCTAGTTCTAGTCTTTTATTATCCGCCAATAGTTTAACACAATGAGTCGATTATGTTCCTGCTATTATTTTGACTAATCGTTGGTTTAATTTTTCAAAAGTTAATAAATATTCATTTTGTGGTGAAAAAGGGATTTACAACCATTTCTTGACAGATTTAATATTAATGAAATAAACTTTCAAATATGGCAACCAACCGACAAATCGACATTATTGAATAATCACTCCGACTTGAAATTTGAGCCGCTTGTAGCTTAAGAGTTGTACTTCCGAATAAAAGTAGTTAATTAAAAAAAAATAATAGGAGATTAAATTTATACCTTAAAAATGCATTTTGGAGAGTAAATAGTTACACCATCAGAAAGAGCGAGAAAATATCTATCGATTTATGCGCTTTGATTTTGTCTGGAATCCATACAGTTCGCTTATGAGTCAGTTGAACGGAGGGGGTTTTATGCGAAAAATGCGCCATACGCACTAGCTGGCTGACTTTTGCTGGATGCTCCCCATATGAACATACAAAAAAGAGGAAGATTCATACATTGGCAGAACATTAATGATTTTATACACAATCTCGAGCGACATTCGCCAGCAAACAATCGATTAGTCATAAACAACTCGTAACCCCCCCCAGTTAAGTTCCCCGTCTAACAAAGTTACTATACGCCTCCACGGCATATCATCGCTATGCACAAGCACCATCGTCTGTCTCGATCCTCTTTCCAAGGCTCAGTTGGAGGTTGCTCACTCAAAAGCCCCCCACTCGATATAACCTTCGAATCAAATTCGCTTTGGCGGGCTGCTGGAGCATTAGTATTCAGTGGGCCGCGGTATCGCGCTCTTGCAATCCCCTATATACTGCCCGTCTGCCATTCTAGCTATGCCGTTAAGCCGACGCGCGGCTGTTACAACAGGAAATTTCGGCCAGATTCTCGTGCGCACGTGAAAAGGGAATCGCTTTGAGGCGCACTCTTCATTACGCTGGGAGCGCATTATTGAAATTAATTCGTGCAGTGTGCGGAATTTATACAAAGCCCTCACCACAGCCACTGTCCAATGGACTTGACCACCCCATACCACCCGTCTTTTGGACTCAATGATATTTGTAAATCTGAGGCTGTCAATTTGATAGGTTTTTATACATTTCTAATGAATCGTGTTGTTTTCATTATATCGCACTAATCAAACGCACCAGAAGTCGTAGTGCGTAAATTCAGGTATATCAACGAAATACTAGAATACGAGGCTAGAGTAGTTCGATTGCACATTGAAATTGGCAGATTCCTAAGCAAATAGCGCGTTACGATTTAATGGTTCCCATTCCTCGGAATTTCAGATACCCAATTACGGAACATACCAATTGTTGCCAACTGGACAAACATTATAATATATAGACGGATGAACAATACATATGTGTGTTTGTATATATGACTATGCCTATAACTCGAATATTCATTTCCCACGCAGGTGTAATACAAATAGTTGATATAATGTTGCGAAGCAGTTAGTTGCCTATATCTTCATGTTTCTATCGGGAATACTAGTCATGTAATGTTTTTACTATACCAAATCAATTTCGTATCTGCTTCATTTTTAAATTATTTCAAGTAGTTTCAAAATAATATACAATTTTTTTATTTAAGAAATCAAATACTATTTACGATATATTTATTTTTAAAATATTAGTAAATAATTTATGATATACATCTAATCGAATGTATTTGGTAATATATTTACTTTTCAAAATTCTTTCAGTTCAGTTCCCTACCGCCCTACCCCACGTAATCACCGAGCATTGATCATTTTCTACATTGTCAAGCGGCCAACCCCAAATACCATGGGAGGTTTTGCTAATGATCCGCTTGCTATTTTCACACTTTCGGTAGGCGTTAATGACTTTTGTATTTATTTTACTGATGTATATATTTATATAACTGTTTGATTTCATAACTTTCAGAATTTAAATTACATGAATTTTTGTCAAATAATATTTTTTTTTTAAGTTATTAAGATTTTCAGATTTTAATAACAATTAGTACGTTTTTAAGGATAGAAATGAAAAGATACCAAATTTATTTTAAATTATATGCTAATATAAAAGTGAAATAGTTTTAAAGAAACCTCATTTTGATAACTGAAATTCATATCAACGTGATATTATAATAATTAATATTCTTAATAGTGCCAACAAATAAATATTTATAGATATATTTTCATACTAATCTAAATTTTTTCGGAAATTTATCTACATAACTATGCAAACATATACTCTATATTACTGTACTTCTATTTAATCTCAAGTCAACTACAGTCGAAGGTCAATTTTCCTCCTATATCATATATGTTTTTCGTTTATTTAATAGACATACCTTCATAATTTTGTTCTGGTTACCAATCATACAACCAATCTGTTTTTCAAGTGCTAGGTAAATCTATTAATGTGGTTATGAAATGAAAATATTAAATTAAATAGGTAACTTTCACAATAATCTACTTTAATGTTTCATTTTATCTGACGATAGAATTTACTTAAACTGAAATATATAAATTTGTATATAAAATTCTTATTCTATATAAAACCAGAACTATACCTATTCCGATTATAACTCAATAACTTACCCTCAAAATTAAGAAAATTCGAAATAAAAAGAAAAATAGTTTAATGTTCTTTTGAAGTATTCATGGTAATAAAGAATGTTTCAGTGAAGTAGTTTAACCGTGGATTAGGACTAAAAATAAAGTCCTTTTTATGAAAGAATTTTCATTTCCTTTTTTTCTTCATATTTTCCACAACTCGAGTCAAGAACTCCCCTCATGCATATAATCTCATAATCTGAAGTCTCTAGTGGCTTAATTCATGCAGATATGTAACTATTTTATTACAGACATAATTTTGAACTGAATCTCAATCACTGAGACCTAATGTAGATCATTTGACTTAAACTTTATTGTGTAATTAACCGAAGTTTTAAATACTGCGATGGAGCAATTACTTTTATTGATCATAATACGAGTAATTTGGCCCTTAGATGATACTTCACATTTATTTGTTAGAGGTATTGTGATATTTAATTTATACTCTTTATTTCGATACACAGTTAGAAACATTTTAAATTTAATGCACAATTAAGTTACGAAGACATATTAAAATTAAACTTACGCGAGGAGGTTAAGGGTTCCATCATAGTTTTTTTTTCCAAACAATAAGATCTTAATTTTATTATCTACTTAGCATTAATAATTATAATATAAAATGATCAATATATTTTAGAGGAAGATCATAGGCTGAAATTAAAGAAGCGCTCGTATCCAACTGAAAATTTACCTTAAAGATATTTTCTACTTCCTACAAGTGACAAGAAATTAAAGGAAACCTCCTTTACAGCTGATCAAGCAAGAAAAAGAGTAGAGAAACAAAATAAATTAAGTAATAAGAGTGCAAAACCAGTGAACAATATGGATCTCGCTGTAGAAGTAAATGTATGGGAAAATTTTTTAGAAGGAAAAAATGATTATTTATTACAGGGAAATTCAGGAGATTTTCTACATGTAAATATGACGTAGAAATTGAAAAAAGGAGTATTTATTAAAAGAAAGTTCTGATGATTTGCTGCATGCAGATTTAGTATTTGAAGAAATGGATTTATTACCAGACCGTTCCGATGATTTTCTGCATTCAGATTTGGAAATTGAAAAAAAATAAAGATAATACAAAGAACGTTGTTCACAATACTATTTTAAAGTATCAATGTCAATATTGATGCGATTTCTCTTGCAGAGTTGGTGGAATTAATCATTGATGAAAAAGAATTAGTATATAAAAAAGGTGCAAAGATATGTGAAAGCATGTTTAGTGATAGAAGGTTTACCTTAATACAGCTGATGAAGACTGATGAAAAACTGACAGTTTTTACAGGAATCAACTTTACTACGTTGAAAAATTTAATCAAATCTTTCACTATTTATGAAGGAAAAGTTAAAACAGAATGCGATCCAAAAGAAAGAATTCTGATGTGTTTGTGTGAGCTTAAACTTAATTTGAGTTTCTTATGTCTTTCTGCATTGTTTAATATAAATCAATGAAAATGCTCCACTTACTTTTCCAGATCTATAAGAAAATTCGTAGCTAATTTAAAAAAATGCTGTATATTGACCAGAGAAAGAAGAAATAGAAAATTTACCAAAGTGTTTCGAAAAACATAAAAATACAAGAGTCCTGCTTGACTGTACAGAAATACCCGTTCAGAGGTCAACGTATTCAAAATACAGACTGCGAATGTATTCTCATTAAAAGGGTACTGAAACCATTAAATTTATGGTAAGTATCAGCCCTGGTGGTCAGATTACCTGCATTAGCAAGGTTTTGGTGAAACAACTTTCTATAAGGTAATCTTTAATGCTTGTGAAATTTTAAAAAAACTGTCGGCATAAGTTGACCGCTGTAAGTGTTGATAAGGGGTTTTCCGTTGTAGATGAAGGTTTTTATAAGAACACTAAGTTTTTTTATATTATTTAGCGACGCTCTATTTATGCTCCCAATCGGTGCTAATTAAGGTCTACGATGTGTTTATAAACAAAGAACATGCAATATTTTACAGAAGTTCTTGTATCAGTCGGCCGAGACTTGGGTGCGAACCCACGCACGGGATCTCTGGAGTACGAGCCCTGCCGACCGAGTAACCGTAGACCTCATCAATATTAAGTTATTAATGCCTCTTTAATTAGGAAAAGATAAACAATTTACATTTAAAGACTTCAAATGAACAAAACAGATTGCTGCAGCAAGAGTTCACGTTGAAAGAATTATTCAACGAATACAAATGCCATGGTAGAATTCAATGGAATCATCTTACCTATTTAGACGATATGTTTACATGCATATATTGAATAGTAAATTTAAGCGCACCCATTTTCAATGATGTTAAGTTTTTGTAAAATATGTAATTTAATTTAAATATAATTAAAATGACAGATTATATAAATAATTTTGGGAAATAAAACTGTACAAATATTCATTTATTGTTTTTTTATTCAATATTATAAAAAACTTTTAATATTCATATAAATATTTAATGTAAAAAACTTTTTAATATCAACATTTTAATACAAAGATGTGAAATTGCGAAGTTAAATTAAAGGTAAATCACTTTTTTCTTTCTCAATACTTAGGTATTTGCTTCAGTTTGACGGTGCTTGCAGCTCTTTTCCACTAATCTTGGCAAGAGATGTGCAAAATAGACATACCTTTATTTAATTATATTTTACTATTCTAATTTCGATAAATAAACAGAGATAAATAAACGATAAAGCAAAGTTTCCTACTCCCTTTTAAGCTCTGGGTCATAAAGTTTGAGTGAAGCTTTATTCGTTGTGTATAATAAAAACGACTTATAATAGAAACATGACAAGCATGCATTTACTTTTCTTAAACAGTAACAAAAAAACTTAAAAAGGGGCAGAAAAAATTCTAAAGAGCGAGCTTCGTGTAAAAAGCACTTGACTTATCGAAGTGTGCGGACCGTGAAATCGTGCCGATGCACTTGCGTGCAGCAAGTACGCTCTGTTTATTCGATCCAAGGAGCTTGAAAGCTCCATATAATGCAGTCTAGTACGTCGTATATTTTATGTTCTAAAAGGAGCTTTGGACAGCTAGAAGCATTCCATATGTTTATGTAAATTTTAAATTTTACTCAACGGCTTAAAAAACCTGCAGTTTCATTAAAAATAAATAATTTCATTTCTATATCGCAACTAAAAAGTATAAATAAATGTGAGAGATACATCGATAAAAAAAGATTAGTTGTTATTTTTCATTGTTTCAATTTTATTTCAATCTTTCAAAATAGCAACAGCTTCAGATGTACAAATACTTTTCAAATCAAAATTTATATCAATCATAGTATCTGGTAAAGGAACAGTATTGCCCATTTATGATAAAAAATCAACGCAATGAACATTCATTACAAAGCCTTATTGTACCTGCTATAGTTCTGAAGACGCTTTATTTCACTGTAATAGTATTACTTACGAAGCAATCTTTCTTTCGCATGTTAAGTTAAAAGTCCACGCGGTATAATGTTGAAAGAGCAAAAAAGGAAGGGAATCAAAAGAAACGAAAGGAAATTAGCAATGCCTTCACACTTTGTTTTCACAAGTTTGTCTCGAACATATTTCTGCTACGACTTCTATTAAAGTTAAAAAGACAAATAAATTTCATTGTTCTATCTTAAAGATGCATCTTAAGACAGCAATTCAGACAGTATATATGCAAAAGATAGAGAGGGAGAGAGAGAGAGAGGGAGGGAGAGAGAGGGAGGGAGAGAGAGAGAGGGATAGAGAGAGAGACAGACAGACAGACAGACAGAGAGAGAGAGAGAGAGAGAGAGAGAGAGAGAGAGAGCTAAGTTGAGACTGGCAAGGCCGGTAACAGCTAATGTATCACACACACTGGGATAATAAACTATAGCCCTCGCTCCCGATAAAATCACCCTTCGCTAGCACCTCCTATATCTCGAAGCGCCGGCGTAAATATACTCGGCTACCATCTCGCGGTAAAACGTTTCGTATTCCGTGTAACGGTTCGATGACTTACAAATGTCCGCGTATGGCTGCGGTGGCTCTTAAGGATTTTATCGAGCCCCAGAGTTATTATATGTGTGTGTAACATTTTTCAACAAATCGATGGTCGATCCAGCTCTAGAGTATACTCGATTCCATCCAGGTATCCAATGATTAAATTCAGAACTTTAACAAATATAACTGAAAAGAATTTGACGGTCAAGTTCCAAACGGCTGTACTCAGTTAGTACCCAGTGCATTTTGCATTTGCTGTATGCTCTACATATAATCATTTGATACCTCCCCAACGCTGGGTCCACCGGATTGATCCTTGTGCACTGTTATGTCTTTCAAGGATTATGTATGTGTATATTTTTATTTTATGTTTGTACGATTACTTTTTAAAAAGAATACAAAACATTCTCCGGATAAAAAAAGCTTTTGGACATGAATAATTTCTATGATAATTAATTAATATATTTTAAATTTGTGTTTTTGGATGTTTTACTATTGAATATATGAATCTATTGCACAATAAGTCTTAATAATCTCAAACTCTGCACATCAAGAAATTTAACGTTACCATAAAATTTTGGAATAAACTTATTTATTCCAAGAAGTGTTACATATTTAAATTTTTTTTTAATTTATAGAAAAGACAATGTCATTAATCAGAAATAGTTCTGCGCGAAATATCGTAAATATGCTGTTTAGACTCTATGCAATTCACACACATCACTATTTTACGTTGTTAATTAAACATCCATTACAACATCGTTAATTATAATATGCACAAATTATGTATTCATATTTATATATTATATATAATCCAACAATCGTTGAAAGCAAATGTCATGAAATCATGCAGTGCAGAATTCATTTGAATATATAACATATGTATCATCAATTCTAAGGGGGAATGTCAAAGTACATAATGGGTATTGAATTAATTAATATTAAATAAAGACTAATCAAAATAACCGTTTAATTGACTGTAAAGCCTTCATTGTTTTTTTATTTTTTCAATGAATTGATGATATATATATAGTCTATTAATCTTAAAATATGATAAAATAAATAGTTACTTTCAGTGAAAACCCAGACATATGTAAAAAGAGATTTAGGTTTCACTAATTAAGTATAGAATTCCACATTTTAAGAGTTAACGTCACTTTTAAAATGCAATAAAATTACATTATATATATAATATAACTTTATTGCATCTATACATTATATATTTCATATATTATATCGAATCATAGAAATCGATTTTCTATGGCATTCGATCACAGGAGTAAAACTGCTCTAATCTTTTCAAACTTTTATATACAAATAGCATTTTTGTCTCCCTCGTATTCGGGTCGGTATGAATATTTCATTTTAAAATTTTGTCAGTCAGTTTCAGACCTTTCCGCGAATAACAAAACCAGTTTCGTTCCTTAATCTTCTTATTTAGTAGCGTAGTGAATTTTTAGAAAATGAATCTCCGAATCTCACATTGAAATTTTCAGACTAAAAAGTTGTGTGAGGAAGTTTCGAATTCTGTGATTTTAACTTATTTAAATATTTCTATAAGGTCAAAATAATGTTTTTGTAAAACACCAATATTTCCAGTATAATGGTTGAAAAACTACAACAGTTTTCCATTTTTAAAAAATTATTATTTATATCTCGCAATTAGTGTAAGAATTTAAATATTTTTTAAATTTTATATTAATCTTGTATATACAAAAATAATAATAAAAATTTATTTTTTATAATTAATATACAAAAATTATTTATATATTATTTGTAATTAATATACAGGAGGCCCGAATTTCACAAGTTATATATGACTCTGATAGCTCCAAACGTGTTAAATTAAAGATAAAATAATTTTTAAAAATTAAAAATTACAATATCACATTTATTTTATTAAAATAAATAAATATAAAAAATAATAACGAATAAGTTATAGCAAATAAATTCGATAAGATAAAGGTAACAATAAGTAATAATTTTCATAAATTGTATGATAGTAATTTTTTAACCTTATTATCATTATATCATTTATAAACTACAACGAATTCGCGATTGAATCGAGGATTCAATCATTAATTCGATTGTACGCTCGATCCGACGGCGTGCAAGCACCGAGGATGATGAGCAGGGCAGCGAGCGTGGCGCGTGTCGCGAGTAAGAGAGAGATAGGCGATCTCGCGGATTAGAAAGAGACGTCGCGATAGGAAAAGTCGATCGCGTCGTCAGATCGATTTCCGCCGCGAATCAGCACGGACGCTGGAAATAAAGATATAGACGCGACGAGCTACGTGTGTTAGGTATGTGTGTGAGTGAGCGAGATTTCGTGTTAATCCTCCACCACCGAGAGAGCTGCACTGGACCTGCAGGCC
>UELV01135346.1:0-13824 GCA_900490015.1 Megastigmus stigmatizans | reverse complement strand
ATATATATATGCAGGGTCGAGAGTTATTTATTTTATTCAAATATAAGTGTAAGTGAATTTCTGTACGCCGCTGCCTGAAGAGAGAAGAAGATAGAAGATAGAAGATAGAGGATAGAGTACGTCAAAAGAAGAGCAAGAGAGGGCTTGTGTGAATATATATGTATATATATATATGTACAGACACATATATAGGTGTGCAGAAGAGTCTTCGCTCGTCGTGGTGTGTCGCGGTGAGTGTGCAAGAGTGAATAAGTAGTGGGGCGCCGAGTTTCGATCGTTACGGCACTGCCAGCGCACTAGGCTCTCCTCGACGTTGATGCTCTGCTGCTGCTCTGCGTGTGTACTGCTTGGGCACACTCTCTCTCTCTCCCGCACGCGCATATATGCATGCACCTCAGATCGCAACTGTGTGCATGCACTCGTGCGCCTCCGACAGAAAATCCTTGCCTTCTTTAGCAGTGTCATCCTCGTTGTTCGTCCGCTACAGTCTTCTCGCTTTGTTTTTGAGGTTGACGCGAGGTGTAAACAATCGGGAGCAATCCGCGTGAAAGATCAATCGTAAAGGAAAAGGAAAACATCGTGTACCATAAAACGGTACGGGATAGAGAGCGAGGGTAAAAAAGAAGTGTTCTCCGCAGACGACGCATAGACAGAGAGCGAAAAAAAGAGAGAGAGAGAGAGCAGAGGCGCGTCGGCGCAACCGATAAAGTGAGGTTAGGTGCGTGCCCCTTTCGCGCACACAGCTTTTGACAATCGTACGCACGTACACTGGGAAAAGACAGGGACGGGGACGGCTTTTTATCCAGAAGCGCAAGAATCGTTGGTTCTTTGCAAGTGACACGTGCGTGTGTGTGTTTGCGTGTGTGTGTGTGTGTGTGTGTGTGCGCACAAGAAGAGAAGAGAAATCGCGAGAGCGAGTGAGGGATGTGTCGAGATGTCCCACGCGTGACCAGTGGCAGCGAGTGCACGAGGAGCTAGCCCGATGACCTTGACTCGGTTCTCGTATGCACAGCGAGCAGAGGCAACGGCAGCAACAGTACGAGCAGCAACAGTAAGCCGTTAGCTCGCGAAAAATGCCGTCGCCCAGCAGTGACTTCTCGCCGACGATTCCCTGATTCTCGCGTGCGAGAGAGGGAGAGAGAACCATCGTTTCCCTTACTTCCCAACCCCCTGTACATATTACACGAGGCTGTCTATGTACGTTTTTCCGCGACCAAATTGCAGGGTGTATAGTTGTATACACACAGAGAAAGCGAGAGAATAAAAGAGTTGATACAGAGAAAAAGAGAGAGATAAACTAAAAGACAGAAAGAGAGAGAGAGAGAGAGAGAGAAAGTTGGGCTCCGGATCGTTGATAAAATGACGAGGAGGCAAGTGGCCTGTAGTCGAGAGCTATGAGCACGGCAGCAGACGCAGTCGCAGCGCCGTCCCCGTCGTCGATCGCAATGAAAATGGCACCAGGACCGGACCAGCAGCGGCAGGAGCCCGTCGCACCCGACAAGAGCACCAACAGTAGCAGTAGCACCGCCACCGCTGTTGCTACTGCCTCTTCTGCCTCTTCTTCTGCTACTGCCGCCGCCGCTGTTACATCGACTACGTCTTCGTCTGCTTCTGCTTTTGCTTCGACCTCATCTTCCCACAGTTCGGCGCCGGTGGCGGGGACATCGTCGTCGTCTACCGCCTACCTCGCGACCGAGACTGCAGCCGAGGACAGTGCCGCAAGCAATCAGGAGTCCGCCCTGCCGATACTCAACAACGCAGCCCTCGTCGACAGCAAGCAGGTGATCATATCTTACTTTTTTTTTTTTTTTTCTTTCTTTCTTTCTTTCTTTCTTTCTTTTCGTATTCTCAACTCTTGGGAGGTTTTTAGATTAGCTGTAGCTAGTATTTTGGTACTGTTGGAGGTTAGGTTGAAGTGGGAACAGTTGGAGAATCGATTGTGCTGTTTTTTCGTTTCGTGTCCACACATTGTCCAACTTTTAACGTAGTTATAGACTTCTATGGTTCAGCTTTAAATTGGTACAGTGTTCATGAAAAGAGTTTGTTTAAGCAATAGGTGATGGGAAAACATTGTGTTTATGTAAAATTGGCAAAATGGACACTTGTAAAGGAAAATATGAAGTCTGAACCTGAAGAATTTTATACACACACCGACAGTTGAAATTGTTTGCAATCTAATTTCAAGTATAGCAAGTAAACGTTTTTTTTATTGTAGAGTAAATGCATACCTTCTGCAGTTCTGGAATGTAATTAAGTCGTTGTGCTGTGTGAATCCCACCTCAAAAACAATTCCTCTTTTTGAACAAATTCAGATCGAGAAGCCTTAAGTTTTACCTACTCGAATTTACTGAATGACAGTGAGTTTATTGTGCCTCGCAGTGGTAATGCCACTTTTTACCTTATCGTGTGACACATCACAGTGACGACGTGTTGAAAAATAAACGATATATAACGTGTTATATCATTCCGGAAACGGGCGAAACACAGCTGGACGCACTTTTCTGTACACGACAAATTGAATTTCCTACAATGCTTTCCTAGTGAAATTTCACCTTTTCTAAGAAGCACTTTATTACGAACCGCTCAAGCGAAATTAAAAATGGTCTAAAAGAAAAACTATGGGTCATTTTCAACTGAAAAGCGCAGGAATAAATCAACGTTTATGTTACGTGGTTTTTTAGTTTTTTAATTTGTTGTTTTTGTCATTGTTGTTCTTGATTTTCGATTCACCAAGAATCGAGGACAGCTTTCTTGATATATACACAAGAGTGAGAGAGAGGAAGAAAGAGTGAAAAAGAGACACAGAGGGAGAGCGAGAGCTAGAGAGAGAGAGAGAGAGAGAGACAGAGAGAGAGACAGAGAGAGAGACAGAGAGAGAGAGAGAGCGCAGTCGAGGCGATTGCGTCACTGGCGTGTATAATATTCGGTTACGGTTACTTTATAAAGCGCTCCAGTCGAGTGGATTAGAACGTGGCACGCTTTTAGGTCTCCGCGAGGGAGGAGTAAAAAATTGTCACTTGTTTTGTGTGCTAAATATTTTTTGTTCTTCAAAACGAATCAAGATGTATGAATAATTGTCATTTTCAAGCTTGTATTATGTGCAAGTCCACCCACAGCATAAATTTATTCTTCTCAAATGTGCGAATATAATTAATGACTCGGACTGGTTATACTCTGACTGATTGAAATTCATTGCTAATACCGAATAGCTGATTCTTGTGGAAAAAAAACTGATAGAATGCGTAGCATTTTTTATATGCTTTTATTCAGAGCATTACACAAGAATTACTTAAAATACAAAAAAAATTGCATTAATAATAAATACAAATTTTCAAATTTAAGTTTTTGGTTACAACTAATTTTATACGATCACACTATACAAAAGCAGAAGTACTTGCAGTAAAAAGTCTCTATAGAACTCGGATATTTACATAAGCATAATCTTCTTTATAATTACTAATAGTTCAGAACTGTAAAGACCTAACATTATTGACAACCAGCCGCAATTGAACATAATGTCCATAAGTTTACAATGGAATCATATAATTTCCAACACTTTAAAAATTTCCTAAGGGTGTAATTATCAGGATAGCGTATCTACAATTAATAGTCTAATTCTTCTATATGTGCAGATACAAGTTTAATTCTAATTGTGGCACTTCAACGTTATATTGACTTCAACACATTATGGATACATTCTTGTACGTCACTTTTCATAATGTTCTTTATTTTTTTTAGTTTACATCATATTTTCAATATTTCGATTCACCGTTCTGAATGATACTTATATAAACTGATGATTGATTTGTAGGAGTAAATGAATTTAGAATGAAGAATTCATTAATAAATTTGATCTTTATAAATGGAGCTTTTGCTTGCATATTTATTTTTATTTACTTAAAAATAGTTATTTATAATTGTGCAAGAATAAAAAGTCGTACTAACGTTCAATATACTTAAACTTTAGTTTAAAAATATATAGAAAATAAATTTTGCTGTGTCAAGTCTAATTATAGCCCAGGATTATTTTTCCTCCTTTTTTATTTTTTAATATTTTTGTTTTTGAAAATAATGATTTTTACTGAATACGTTGACTTCTGCGAAATTTGTTGGCAAAAAAAATAATTTTTCTCGGTAATTTAAAAAAATTAATAATACCGATAAAAATAAATGATTTTTTTTTAATTCTACATTCTTACTCTACTTTTTTACTTCCACACAGACGTGAAAAGTTATTTTTTCAGCTTGAAATATAGTATACAATGTTAAAAAGGTAATATATTTAGATATAAACAAACAAGTAGTTATTGAAATTTAGCCGATACCGAATAGTAATCAATGGTAAATTTTAGCATTTAAATGAACAAAACATAATGTATTATCCAAATTGTATAGTGTCACAAAAATGGGGGTTGTTCTTCGCTTTAAAGAATTCATTTGTTGTCAATTCTTTATCTCTTTTTTTTTTAATATTCTCATAATAATTAATAATGTGATTATAAAAGAGTTTCAAGGACTTGCCGTTTTATACTCGGTGCATAATATATTTGTTAATATTCTCTCTTGCGGCAAATTCATTTAATACGTATATTAGTCTTCGATTGCTCGTGCACACTAAATTAAAATTTTGTATTTAAACGGCCTACCAAGCATGAATTCCATAAAAATAATGATGCTCTACTAACAAGCTTTCCCCAACTACTTTTTCCGGAAAGGGTATGATTAAATAACTCGCTAAATATTCTTGCACATTCCCGGACTAGTGTACGCACCTCCAGTGGCAATTTGCAATTCATGCGTCACCACACGAGCGCAGCAGATCGCCGCACCGTACGACGAACAATTCGCGTTTTACAAAAATGGCCTTTAAAGGAATGAGTCTTCGTATTCTCGGAGCTGCGCTCGCCAAGCGCAATATTAGACTAGACCAGCGCAGTGCAGTTGTCAGTCCAGTACATGTCTATATTTTGATTTTCTTTTTCTTTTCGTGACGTTACGTTAAGGCTTTCATGATGCGTTCCTGTAATTTCTACAGCGCGTGCAAGACAAGCGCTGCAGTACTTATTGGTAGTAGCAGAGCAACGTATACGTACGCGCACTGAGATCTGAAAGTGACAAGTATTCATGTTTTCCCAATCGGATGTAATAGAAAGTGGAAATTGAATTTTAAACACTGATAGTGACAGTGACGGCCTTTGTGTGGATATATGTATGCATATATAACTTGGGAGGTGAACGAAAAATGCTCTGGTGGTCGGACGACGCTTATTTTGTCGAGTAGGATTATTGGGGATCATGTTTTTCTAAACCATTGACCTTACCCGCGCCTTGACAGAAAAGATTTGCAACAAATGTGCTAAAAAAATTAATTTATTCTAGGGAAAGGGAATTCTTATTTTTATAGCTCATACACGCCTGTTAATTAACGTGTTTCCACTTTATAAAGCATTACGAAACACTAATTTTACTCTTTAGAATAAATCATGTAAGAGGTTGTGTCTCACTTCTATACAAGTTGCATGTCATTATAGTGCGTAATGTTAAATTCCGAATACCTATGCACGTATAATTATGTATACACATCTTGATCATAGCTTAGTGATTTTGTGCATCCTGTGTTGTTTTGAACTCTATTTTGACATAATTTCGAGGTTTTCGATTATCGATTAGTCCATTAATTTAAATAAACATGCGCACTGTATAAAATCAATAACTTCTACCGAAACATGTAATTGATTGCATGGTTAAAATGTGGCCGTTCTTCTTCGTAAGTGCATCTTATTCAGCGATAATATAAGAAATAATATCAAGATGCGCTCTGCATTATTCATAAAATCATCAAGTTTGGAAGAGAATGACGATAAAGTTCCAACTGCTAACGCAGATGTGACTATGTGACTCATATTGCTTGCGAACGTGACTTTTATTATAAATGCGTTATGCTACAAAGAATATAAGAATTGCATGCATTTGAAAGAATCATTCTATCGCGTGTGCTTTTTCTATTTCTATTTTTTACGAGATAAATAATTTGCTCGGTTATGAATCCGTTTAGCCGTCCTTGAGATTATAGCTACAAGTTTTTCGCGTTCAACCACTTTGCCTCATGAATATCGCTGTTAAAGTGTGATGCAACTTAAAGAACTGTCTGCGATTTAAACAGTAAACTTAACGTATTCATCGTTATATAACCTAAAAAATGTTTAAAGTCTTATTTTTCAAAATTAAAAAATTAAGGGACCATGGCTTTCAATCATTATTGAATAGAACGTTTACTTATACATTCTCCCTGTTTCAAGTGTACGATAAAACGCTTCTCTATTTCAATTACATAAAAATATTAGACAGATTTTGCTGTTCAATATTTTTCCGTTGAACTATTTATCTGCAGGTTTAAAGTCACTAAATTTTTAGATAATAATGTTGTCCCATTTAATTACTGACAAGATACAATGAAATTAATCTCGTCTAAGCATTAAAAATAAATATTAAATATTCAATAAATAGACAATAAATGATTTGCCAACACTTTAATAATAGTAATACAGAGTCATTTATTTAAAATTTATCTCAACTTTATTGTGATCACATCATTTTAGTAAATATTTAAAGAATCCTGTGAGTCATAAATATTGTTTGCTATTCTGGTTTTGTAGTAGGTCATTGGTAAGATACAAGTCAGCCCAGTCGACTTCTGATCGATCCCAACAGAAATAATTTTTTAAATTTAATTTAAATGTTATCTCAAAATAACATATGCAACTCTAATAAGTTTTTTAATAATATTTTAGCACATTTAACTAATTACAATCTTCTATTTGTATGTATTTTTGACTGTTAGTAAAATCAATAATTTATAGTCTAGAATAATTTTTCTACCAAATTCCTATCTTACTATCTCAATGTTGATAGCCTGCATAAATAAAATATATGATTTATTCCTACAGGTATATATAAACCATTTATTGATATGTAACTAATTGATACAATGAAACTTTATCTTCTACATGCAGTATAGTTGCATACATTACTATGTATTACCTTCAACAAAATATATATATATGTATAAAGTGTTAACGGTGTTGAGATAACGCCAAGACATTGCAGGTTGGGAACAGAAGTTTGGCGCAATGCCCGCATTAACGTAGGACAGCATAAAAAGATTCGTTCATTGCCTATTTAAACGAACTTTAACTTTGCTTTTCTTCAACACCTTACTATTTTCTTGACCCAAAATGGCACATATACACATCTTTCAGTATGTATTTTAAGAAATATTATACTTAATTGGAAACATACTTTTTCCAAGTACCGGAAATAAATGATAATGAGAAATCTTGATTTTTTGTGCTAATTTCGTAGTCATATTGAATGATAAAAAAATTGTTATTACAAAAAATAATTAATAAACACCTAACCAACTTGAAATTTTTTTAGAACTACAGTTAAGAAAACTAGTTAATGCCTAAAACATCTTCTAGCTATTTAGTATCCATGGAACACTCCTTCTTTTATTACTCAAGTAAAATTATTAATTCAATTTTAGTATATGCTTAAATGGCAAGATTTTTACAAGATAATAGTATAATTTAATATATTACATATATATGGGGCATTATTTCCCAACTTTCAACCTGGCTGCCCATTTACTATTTGATCTAAAAAATATTCAAAGAAATCTTAAAAGTATTAGACAAGTATAAACTTGCGAATGGCGTGTGGAAAAATTACCTTGTTAAATCAAATCATCCTGAAACTTTCGATAAACCGAAAAATAGTAGTTAAAAACATATATTTTCGGTTTTTCGAAATTTTCAGGATGATCTGATTTAATTAGGTAGTATGGACGCGCCATTCAAAAGCTTATACTTTTCTAATAATTTAAAGATTTTTTGAAAATTTTTAGATCAAATAGAAAATGGGCAATCGGTTTGTAACGTTGGGAAATATCCATATATATATATAGATAAATAAATTTGAGAATACCTATAGTAAAATAAATTTTTCTGTGTCAACTATATGTTCAAAATGTAAATTTATTTATATCTGTTCTTGCATACAAAAACAAATCTTCCACAAAACTGGAAATACTCAATAAGGTTTATCCATATTTTTTATTATAGCAGCATAAAAATCATGATTTTCACTGAGTAAATAATTTTTCAAAATGTTAAGTTATATTATTAATTTAGCCTTTTACGTGCTGATGAATTTATATTATTGCGTACATTCAAATTGTATATAATTTAAGCAGTTTTAGAGTCATTCAATCCAAATTCAGAAAAAGTTTTACAAAATTTAAAGTGACGAGTTTAACTTAGTAAAGTAAAATTATTGTATAAAGCAATCAATGCATAAATAGTCTTCTATAATTTAAAAGAAATTTTTGAATCTTATAGATTATGGAAGATGCAGATGCAAACAAAAATAGTTACAGATTTTTACCAATTTGACGTCAGGCTTTAGCGCAGGGATTTCAAAAACTCATATTATATGGGCGCTGTAAGATGTATTGTCTCGTCGATTTATTGATATAAATTTTGGGGTAATATGAATATGTGTGAATTGTTATTTAAAATTTAAATTACTAAATAAAATATGCATATTAATTTTGCAAATTCAGAATATTGCATAATAAAACCGTATTAACTCAATTATTTTTCCATTTGAGATATCGGACCCACCATTTGAAATTGTTTAAGTCTGACCCCGGATTCAAATTGAATAGCCTTGAAAATTGAGTAAAATTTATAAACATTTCAGAATCACTAATTAAATAAAACAAAATCAAGATATATTACAAAAGGTATTTGTTATAAAACCAACAAGTTTTTAAAGTTGTCAAACTGTACGACTAAATTCTTTAAAAAAGTAAAATTTTTGTAAACAATCTTCATAAAAGTGGGAATTGAACAATGAATTGAAGTATTAAATTAGAAATTGAATAGCATGATGATAACTCATTAAAATTTCAATCATCAGCTTTATATGATTATAGCTGTTTGTATTTAACGAATACACGCGGTATGATAAAGAATTACTCACAGAGAAGAAATTTAATTAAAAAACAAAGTTGATGATTTTTAGTTTTAACTACTTTTTTAAATGGTTTTGAATTTGTTAAAAACGTGAAATTAATAAAAACAAAAATATATTGTATTAATTCACAAATATTGCGCTAAAGCACAAGTTAAACTTTGATTATTGTGTAAGAGCAATTATTATAAAGAGGGTAAGAAGGAGAATAAAACATGATAAAGAAATATGTATAAATTATTGACGTTCTGATTCTTTTTCGTCTGGTGAAAGTTTGCTAATATTGCCTGCTTAATTTTCCCGTTTGTTAACTACAAAGAAACGAGTGTGATGCATCAACTTATATGGAAAAACGAAAGAGGAATTCCTTTATCGTTTGCGCCGTTCATGTAAAAGCTCGTAAGATAGTATCCCGTGTCGATATCAAAAGCAACTTTCTAAAGAGTAATGGAAAATTATGAAATCTAATACACAAAATGAGATGTTCATAATTTGACGTCATAACACAATTTTAATGCTTCAAAAATTAAACATTAATAATGATTTGTGAATGTTATTGATTATCAAATTTATACACAACCAAATTAATTTACATTAATCATTGTAATTTTATTGGAAAGTTAAAGTTAATTTGAGAAACATTAATTTGTCTGCAAGCCATATATAAGTAAATATTAAAATATACTTTACAACTGATCGAGGAAAAATTTATTGCTGCCACTGAATCAAAGAACTTCAATGGTTTAAATAACTAGTTGAAATATGAAGCTACTGAAACTGAATAAATTAACGTTTTAAATATTTTCAGTATCATCAACTACAAGTACCTATATCATTGCTTAATTAAATCTTCATGATTTCACACTGTAAGACATGAGGCTTTAACTTTATCTGTTAGCGGCTTAACACTTTGATAAGTATACAATCATTTCTTTAAAAAGTTTTTAATGCTGCGATTCAATTCAGAAGCCTTAGTATGTTTATTCTTAAAAAATGTTTTTATAATACAAACGATACTAGCATTAGTGAATATCATACCATTGTAAATGAAAGTCATCTGTCACAACAAAAAATGAAAACCGGTTGGACGTATGTAGTCCAGTGAAAAAACGTTAAAACTCTTTTATTTGCTGAGTTGCCAAGCAAACAGTCGATACAAAAATATGTAAGTTTGACTTCTTATCTAATTAGTATAATAAAAGCTTTGGCAACAAATTAGTTTTGAAAAAATAGTATCATATTATATTGATTCGTAATTACCGCATACAATGGATGCGAGTCGTTTACACTTCCAGTTCCGATCGATCAATTTGTAAGCGCGACTGCGCATATGTATTGATGTAGCGATCTTAGCTTCGTTAAAAAATAATTTAAGGGGATATGCTATGGTCGGAATGATTCCTACCTTAACAGTTTTGGCATTCAACGAAATAAAGATATAGGCTAATTTTTGAAAAAAATACTCATCATTTCGGTAATGATGTAAACACTACATGATTCCAATTTTATGAAATTCTGTCTATAGAAAAATTTGTTTGTAAGTCACGGCGATTTTAAACTCCGAAATTTTCGACAGCGAAAATCTCTGAATTGCCGCCATGATGGAATTTCATAAAACTAGAATCACGTAATGTTTACATCATTACCGAAGTGGTGACAGAGAATTTTTTTTCAAAAATTAGTCTATCTTTATTTATTTCGTTAAATGTCAAAACCGGTAAGGTAGGAATCTTTCCGACCATAGTACATGTCCTTAAACCAAGTTTTGTATGCCTTCGTGGTTCTTGTTACGAATCGGAATTATGATGAAAACTTATTCTATTATATATATTAAGAAATATTACTTATGTCGACTGTACTCTGCTATAAACTGACAAAGATTTTTCTATTAGTCTTACAGTCTAGTCAATATTAATGGGCAATCTGATCTCAGTGTATGATAAGTACAATGAACTAAGAAAGATCAGGGTAACATTGCTATGAGTAAAATTTTCTTTAACTATAGAATATGTTGGCAAAGATTTTTCTATTGGTCTTACAGTCTAATCAATATTAATGGGCAATCACATTATACAATCACATTGCCCATTAATATTGATTAGACTGTAAGACCAATAGAAAAATTTTACTCGTAGCAATGTTACCCTGCCCTTTCTTAGTTCATTGTACTTATCATACACTGAGATACTGTTTGGAAGTTCAGTTTATATGACAGGAGCTAAAAAAGAAAATATTATTCGACAATGATATAAATGTGGTAATGATACATGGATTTAAAAATTAAATCACGCTAATTGTTACAAAGATCCATGAAAATCAATCATGAAAATCGAAAGTCAAAGTGAAGGTAACGTTTTCTTTTTTAAATTATTGGTAACCTGACCTTTAGATCGTATTTTACGAGCTACAGTAATGTTCTATACCTATATATTGGATACAAAATTATATGTTAACACACAGTTGTTTTTCTTTTTTGTTGTAAGAAAACAAAATACTAAATCATTTATTTCCAATGTCGGCTCTAAGGATTTGCGAATAGCCTATGGAATATTTAAAAAGTAGTAGATTACGCCACAAGGGAGAAAAAAACTTGGTCAGAGGGTGGCAAACACGAGGTCTGGGCTAGACAATTTTCCTCCCGAGTAGCGTATACTATTTTTTTTTTGCTTAGCGGGCCGAAAGTACCACTTTCTCTCCCGGCGCCTGTTCGAGAATGTTGTATTTTCGTCCTTACTTGGCAAAAAATAGTATACGCTACTCGGGAGGAAAACTCACTTTCGGCTCGTGTGTCAATTTACATGAGTTCTGGACTGTACAAGTTTTTTCCTCCCTAGTGGCGTAATCTACTAATATTTAAATTTATATTCTATTCATCAAATTAAAGAGAAAATTTTATTTTATAAAATAAAAAATATACAAAACTAACGTTTGTAAAGTTTTCTGATATACTGATCGAAATGAATTGGATTGATCGAAACTAGATCTAGCGTGAGTCAGTTACTGTGCCTCTGCATAATCTCGCTATATCATAAGCATTTTTGAAACTTCGTATATATATATATATATAATAACAAATTACATCACGAATAAAATATACAAATATCGTCGATAATCCTTAAATTTTATTAATCGATGATAAATATACATTAGTCCCAAATTCAATCAGTTTCTAAACTCCATTCTTTAATAGAATACCATTTTTTCTAAAAAAGAACTGGTCATTAATATGATTGAAAATTCCACTCAATTTCATTGAATCATCAGTCGAAGTAACGGAGACAAAATTGCAACCTGACCTCTCAATCGTCTACTCAGCAGTCTCGTTTCGACTAAAAATTCAGTTGAATCGGGTAAATGAACGCTTCATATCGTCAAAATTTACTCAGATTACTTCTACATGGAAAAAGTGATTTACTACATGTATAATTTTAGGAAGTATGGGTGAAGTATTGCATTGAAATATAATAAACCTAAAAATGGCCAAAAGGATTTTATTTTACGGATCGCAGAAAAATCTTAATACTTTTTTAAAGCAAACTTTTAGGGAATGCTAACTGATTTACCTTAGGTGTCTTAATTTCAATGTGGTATTCGATGAAATCATCCATTCCTACGGAACAGCTTTGACATCTAAACATAGACCATTTTTCTTATCCCCTCTACAATCTACATTTATACAAAAACCAATTGAAAAATTTTTATTCCGCCCTCCGAGAAGGCAACAACAACGAGAATGTGGAGTTCCATACATTCCCAATTCAAATAATGATTCCTCAGAATCTCATTCTCTCCTACTTTAAAAAATAAAAAGAAAACATTCGACTCGACTGTCGCGCTGCTGCAAGCTCCCAGCACCGCTGCATACAGAGGGAAAATATATACGCGGAGAGCGTGCAAATCGAGAGTCGCGCGGCGCGTGGAACCCGAGCAGTTTCGCACACTCCTGCGCGCAAGGGCCGTGTCTATGGTTTGGAGCGTAATGGCGACGACGACCATGCCGACCGAGTCGCGAACGAGAGAGAAGAGAGCCGTCGTGCGGCGCGCG
The DNA here is from genome assembly GCA_900490015.1 of Megastigmus stigmatizans. NCBI lineage: Eukaryota > Metazoa > Arthropoda > Insecta > Hymenoptera > Megastigmidae > Megastigmus > Megastigmus stigmatizans. The sequence continues at coordinate 743 of UELV01135346.1, read as the reverse complement.
AGGAGAGGAGAGCGCGCGCCGCGCCCGTATTCGCTCCGCGAAATGTATAGCCCCTCTCACGACCACATGTCTTGTGTGTATATATATGTGTGTGTGTGTGTGTGTGTGTAAAAGCGCTCGCGCTCGCGTGCGCGCCCCAATATATATATATTGGCAGAGTGGCACACACGGGGGCCTATATACATACGCGGCAAGAGAGCGTGTGTGTCGCGCGAAACCCGGCGCAATACTCTCGCGACGGCGGCGGCGGCGGCGGCGACAACGGCAGCAGCAGCGGCCACTCGCCGATCCTCTCTCGTCGCACCGAGTTCTCGCGCGTGTGTGCGTTTCCTCGGTAGATATATACCCGTCTAGTCCGTCTGTGCCCCCCTCGTTCCGTGCTGTGCCTTCCTGCGTACAACACGTATACCGCGCTCTGCACAACGTCCGCCTCGGTCACTCTCACTCTGTTACTATACTGTTGGCACAATCAACGTATGTGGGAGAGAAGGAATCTATCGCGAATTTCGTGAAGAACGGACTAAAAAAAGGCGGTGGAGCCGCGAGCGGCCGTCGTGTGTGCATGCGTGTGTGACTGTGCGCGGCTCGTTCGTTCGTTCGCTCCTCGACGACGACGGAAGTCGGGTCGAGCAAGACGGGGCGTAAACGGTGTACGTAGGCACGAACGTTCGGTTCTCGCTCGCGCGCGCGGAGAGCGGCGGTTTTCGCCTCGCAGCAGTGTGTGCCCGCTCTCTCTCTCTCTC